>WUQG02418625.1:0-15417 GCA_011317285.2 Androctonus mauritanicus | reverse complement strand
AGGAAGTTATGACTTCTCTATGCAACTTCTATCTCCGTAACAAAAGAGTAAACTTCGAAACGGAACAGTTCTTATATGATATAGGTTAGTTATACCGATAACAGGATCTTTTTTTCCTGGTTGCATTGTTTTTTTTTCTCCTCTCTCCTATCGCTTAACATCGATTATTATTTGTAACAGATGAATCCGAATCAATAAACCGGTTGATCAATAAAATATCGAGTTTCTTTATGAAAATAACGAAAGCCGATCGCTTGATTGCGACTTTACGTTGATGATCGATGATTCCAACAGAGAAAAACAATTTGCAATAAAAATATTTGAAAATTTTATTATTAAATTAATATAAGAATAAAAAAAAAAAATGTCGTTTATTTGTAAAAAGGGATTAGTGGTATTCGACAGATGACTTTTTGCAATCTGGAAACGGCGAAAAATTTTGGATTTTATTTAATGTTAAGCTATCGGTATTCGATATGTAAATACAGTTTGTTTAATTATTAAATTTTATTTTTGTGTGCTTATTTTTCGGAGGAAAAAGAATTTTTAATAAAGTTTGATAGGTTACGTTAGTAAAGTGCAAAAGTAAAGATAAGTGAACGTGGTTTAACTGGACCACTTTCCGGGTTAGAAAGAGAAGTTAGGAATGAATGTGAAAGTGGCCTAGATTTTCTCTCAGCACATACACACAACACATTTGCCATACGCCATTAAGAACACACGGCCAGGCTGGTGTGAACGACCGGCATACTTTTGACGTTTGGGGGGGAGAGAATCGAAAGGAAATGGTGGCAGCAACTCTGTTAATGCGATGCCAGCGATGGCCTAGAAATGAACGCGACACCGACGAGGAAAGGCAACGTTTATTGTGGCCAGTGTTTGCAAAGTAGGATGGAAGAAAGTACTTGATATTCCAGCAGGTGATCCCCATCTCTGTACAAAGTCCGAACTGTGCTTTCTCTGGGATTTTTTTTTCTTTTGTAAACTTTGGATTGTATAACTTTTGCCACCATGTTGGACACGTTATCTTACGGCAGTATTTTGACTTCGAGGATGTCAGAATGGATGTTTCAGTGTAGTGACAATCTGCCATATTCCACTCCCGAAATTGGGGGTAAGTCTATATGCTGTATCCATTTTTATTGTTTTAATTTAAACCGCATATAAATCGAGTAAGCCTTTAACAATACAATTATCTGGTTTGATAGAAAGTCAGTCGCGCACTAGGCTAATAGACTTTGGTCTTATTTGCGGGATTTGTTATTAACGGTTACTTTTATTAATTTGTATAATTTAGTTAAACATTTGTTAAGTAATTGTTTAGTTCGTCTAACTTAAACGTTATGTAACTAAAGCTAACTCAAGGACTGTTACGAACAGGGCGGGTACTTTGTTAAGTGTGTCAACTTACACTTTTCCCCTTCCATCAAGAGGGGAAGAGAAAACAGGCCATCGGATCACTGACACTCAACTAGGTCTAAATCCCCGAATAACGTCACAGCCTCGTTATGGTGACCCGTACATAAAGAAGTTTCAGTGAAAGTTATTGTGCCCTCCCCGCGCTTACTTTTTCCATCTATAAAAATTAACTTTTACTTCGTAACAGCACACAATATGTCAGGTCTAATGAGTTATAGACCTATTTATTTTGTTCTCACACTTTTTTTATTAATTAATTAGTTATTTTCGTACTTGTGACGTCACCGCGCTCTTGCGTTATTTTCTGTCGTGGAATAAATTTAAAAGTAAATTTTTACGCGCGTATTAAAAGAAAATATTAACGGAAAACGGAAAGATTTTTTTCTTTAATTAATTTTACTCTTAAAGGACGCTTTATGTTTTTACGTTGTGCAATAAAATATTACGTTAACATCCGTTAAGTAACAGGTTACTTCAAGCATTCCGGATTAAAAAGTATGTAATGTTAACCTAATGTTATCGAACTACTCGACGAAAATAAAATTAATAAGTTAGAATAATTTTGCATTTTTTTAGTGAATTATACTTTTTTAAAAGATCGGAGCTGTAATTTTTATGCGCTGTTTAACGGCAGATAAACTTTTTTTTTTCTTTAACATGTCACCCTGTTGCCAGGATAACGGGAAGAGAGTCATCTATCAAAGTTTTTAAACAAAAAGTTCCTTAAGGATTTTGTTTTTGAAACACGTTCTCGATTAACCGAACTCCCATGTTGACGTAACGTCATGAACAGACCCAAATTTGTCCTGAATATACCAGATTCGCTTTCTGGGCCAGAGGCCATTGAACTGAGCTAGAAAATGGGCCACAGTGAAAGGCGTTCTGTGGGCCAGCTTTGGGGTTGACCTACATATCGTTGCTGTTAATAAATACACGGTGATTTTTTTTCTCTTTCTAAAAAAGTCATCTTGTTTGTTTGTTTAAGTTTAAGGATACTTAGGGGCCCTTTTACAGGTGGAATATCGTTTTCAGGGCCTTATAAGGATTTCTTCATTTTAAATAATCCATCAATCGCGTATATTTATTCTTAAACTATCAGGATGTAAGCTGGTTAATATGATTGAAAACTTGTTAAATTGTATCATCTCAGAAAGAACTGGTTTTTCCTAGTCACACTTTGGACCTACATTCTTTCAATCTACCAGGTACCCCCGAGGCACAACCTACTTTCTACTCACCGTATAGTGAAAGTACAGTATGTATTCATATCTAGATCAGGATCAACCTTTGCTGTTCGCTGACCCTCCTCACATCGTCCTCTTTTCTTGTTCTCTAAAAGATTAATAGTAAATGCTGCCATCTCGCGGAATTTTCTAAAAGGTGTAAATGACCCAATTTCAACTTTTCCTTTCTCCCAACTATTTTTTTTTATCGAGTCGGTAAATATTTTTAAATGCGAGTACTTTTTTTTTTCTTAAAATAGCTATACGGGATTAGCGCCCACAGATTTTTCTTCATTTCTAAATTGTCGGAGGCATTGTGGTGTGGAGAGAAAGAAAAAACATTTCCCGCGGAGTAACTATTAAAGAAGAGGAGTTGCAAGTCACGTGGAATAAATGGGAGAAAGATCAACACGTGAATGCGATATCACGTTGCCGACGTCACTGCGAGGGATCCTGCTCCGAAAATAAATAACTGTAAAACCCTCCGACTGGAGTGATCCTCACCGGGAAGGGTGTTTGATCGAATTTTGCGATTTATTTATACATTTTAACCTTCCCGTGCAACATGATCGGTCGACGCATGTTTCTTTGCGCAAGAGAACCTGGCAGCTAGTTGTTTTCAAGGTCGCAGTTGTGTTGTGTCGAGTTGTGTGTGTGCATGTGTGGGATGAGAATGACAAAACCATGCACGCGCACGGTTGTACGCAGGAGGCAAAAGACGATATATAAATTTGACCAACCTCGACTCGTGTCCGTTTGTCATATGGGCCATATCGAACGTATCCTTCTTATTTTTTTTTTCCTCCCTCGATACTCGAGAGCGACAGAAACGATGGGAGATAGGGAATCTGATCAAGTTTTATTTATTGATCTGTTTAAATCGTGGCGTAGCAATGCGGTAGTATATGAAAATGGCTGGCAATTCTCCAAGAACCAAGTACAAGGTCAGCAAGCGTGGCTTCTGCTATGGATTCCCAGTCAGCTGTTCGGGCCAAGGACGCGGTAAGGAACGGTGTCATGGCTACTCAGTTGATGATCCTGCGACAAAACTAGGATTACTACCTTGAGAATGTCCGTCGATAGCATTATAGGGGCTGGGAAGCAGAATGGCGCTGTTGTCACTTTCCACAGACCTTGGCCTTGACCACTAGAGGGAGAGATGTGCAGGGTTGGCTGATTGTGTCAAACAAGTAGCCAAGTAGGGCACATAAATTTGCTCCAGTGGCACAAAGAAGAAACGGAACAGGACCTTTATGCGTGATTTCGAATTATGGCGAAAGTAAGGTGCGAACAGAAAGGTAAGAAAATGACAGATACGATCGCTAACTGTTTGTTAACGGTTTAAAGATGGTTACCGTCAATTTTAAGTTTATAAATAACCGCCGGCTAGGTTACGTACTGTTATTTTTACCTGCGCGATTAACATATGTTGACATTCGTTCTGTCGAACTTCACTAATTAGCGTAACCCATATTAGGTTTGGCGAAAGGTCACTCTTTTATATTTTTTGCTTTTTCAGCAGCGTGGCTTATTTCGACAAACAAAAAACATATGCGCCAATGTTTACTACTCATCTAACCCTTTGATGCTATTAATACGAGCACTATCTAATCTATATTGTGCTATCGGCGATTATTACAGTTTTCATTTTGTAGAAGCAGAGATTTCTTTATTGTGTTATTATTTTTTTTAATTTACATTTTAGTCACTCAGATGTCACTTCCCGACTTACGACGACGACATCGCTAGTTTCTTCGGCTTTTAAAACGAGCGTAGCCCCGATAAATCTCACGAATTGGTCTGAAAAAGATTCCGCTAGATGGGGTGAGTCAGTTTAGTGTTATCCCGTGCAATAGCGACCTCTACCGATACTGGCCGTAAACAGGTCTCCGGTTGCTTGGAGCAATGAACGTAGTGATGTGGACTTGACCTACATCGCCACGTCGGTTACCATGACGACGACTTGGCAGCCAATATGGCGGGACGGGATGCGATCGATGGGAAATAAGCGGGTAAGGTCAAGAGAAAAACGATTATTTCTTACGATTATATGATGTAAACGACGATGGAAACACACAATGGAGGAAATATATAACTAGGAAAATATTTCTTGCGTATTTTTCAACCGTCGTTTTTTTTTCTCTCGTTTGTTTATTTTTAACAGAAACACACGCACGATTAATGAATCACTTTCAGAGCGCGTAATAATTTATAAATATTTTAATTGTAATCTATTTCTGCAATTAATTAATTGGTAAAAACGGATTAATTTTAAGATTTGCAGGATAGCGGATCGAAAAAAAATTGCATTCTAGTAGAAAATTATTTATTTATTTCGATAAAAATTTCCAAAACGGAATCTTTGGGGAATTGCGTGCAGTTTTTAATTGTTATTTATTCTGTGTTTATCGTAATTCGGTTCACAAGATTTTTTTTGCAAATCGCTTTCTAATCCCCGAAATGGTCCATTATGAGGGGGCACTGATGGGTCTGTAGCATCAAGGTCATTGACCGTCCAAGGCAATGCCCTCTAGCGACGTTTTGCGGAAGTAGGTAGACGGTACAGTGTCATGGGGACGTAGAAATTTTCGATACGAATGCACATGTTTACTTCCTGTCTGTTGATTTCGGGACATAATTACGATTCCATTTTTGTGTCATTTACGACCTAACCAACTTTTTCCTGGCGCTCCTTATTAAACGGTTCGAGAAACTTGAATTTTTATCCGACTCTGGCGTTGTTGTTGTTTCGACGTTGCTCCGGCTGATTCAAACTGCGTAATTTGCTAAAATAACCGCCTTGCGAATAAGGGAACATTACTTAAATTTCCCAGAAGTAAATAAATTTAAAAGATTTACATACTAAAAAGAATAAAAAATTTGTTTATGCACAGTGGGAGAAAGAGAGGAGAGATAACCTCTGTTCGTCAATTAGGTTAATGAACTTTAGAGACGATGGATCGAAGGTTTCGGACTTCAGTTATATATATATCGAACAAATGAATGACATGCATCGATTATAAAGCTGTAACCTTTCCTTTTCTGCAATTAAGCAGAGTGGGTGAGGAAGATTTCGGGTCAAATCGCATATCAAGGTCTCTGCCAGTCGATTGAAGGTCGATGACCGACAGAGGGGCCTTGATAGTGCGGCTATTCACATGTGAGACGGTGCATGGCATGTCACGTGACGGAGTACAGGTGTCAGAAATTTAGTGAGGCACCTTGCAGGTTATCGATGAGAAAGATAAAAGAGTTAACCATCTAAACAAATTTTAAACGATTCTCAATCGATTTGGTCTCACGCATTTGGTTTTATTACCCGAGGGCAGCGTTTTATAAGGGCTTTTTTTATGGATACTTGACCGAAAACCGTATTAGATTCGCACAGTTTCCTAAGGGAGGTGCGGGGTCAGAATGGGCCTCGATCTTTTTAACTTTTTAAAAGAGAGAATCGGGTGAAAGTGGGAATTCGTGTTTGAACGAATGTCAAGTTCAAAATGATCACAAAAAAATTCCGACAGGAAATGCATCACTAATATCCGACAAGGCTGGACAACTAAGGGACGGATGTGCGTGTGTGCTATCCCCCCTTTTCTACTTTCCGACCCACGAGCAGGTGGCTAAAGCTATTAAAAAAATTTTTTTTCCTCACCCGTGGGGTGCCTCACATAGAAATATTTTATCTACCTATAATAACTTCTCATATACTTAGTTCATCAGCTGTCTGTTTCGATGACATCTTGAAAAAGTTTTTTTCTTTGTGTGTACCCCTTTGTTCTGACTTATAATCTGAAGAATATTCTTCATCGCTGTTCTACTCGATAATTTACAATTCAACATTAACGTTTTATAAAAACGGGTCTAAAATATTTAACACAATAACTTTAAAAATGCCTTTTTTTTAACAGTGCAACGAATTTTCTCTCATTTTTCTTGCGTTGATCTCTTCCAAAGGACATTCTAGATTAGTGAACACGAATCTTTTCTACGATTTATTTCTCTAGAGACGTTTACGAAGGCCTACAAAGAAAAAGCATTTTTTTTCTATCTTAAACTAGAGCGTTAAACGACTCGTTAACAACCCCAAAAGTCTTATTTGAATCCGCATCCTTGCAAGTTTAACATGTTCTCGACTAAGTTAGTGCTGTTTAAACAGTTCTAAATCTCCGGTTTAAGTAACAGAATCGAGGGATCGTCTATTTTCGTCGCAATTTGTGTTAAAACATATTTCAATCGCCGTTTTAAGAGCTAAAAATTCCCACTGCTTTTTTTTCTCCTTCGATTGTGTTTAACTTATCTATTTTAGTAATGTAGGCTATTTATTTTCATCCCAACCTTCCTATTAAACATCACTCAGCTCTCTTTAATATATATATATTTTTTTCCCTTCCATTCTTCCTCTCTCTGGTGATTATTAATAATTTTGTAACACTTTTAAGACATTTTTAAAACTTAATATCAATATATCCCTTAGTAAGTGTGACTAGCAAACTGACGTATCCGATTCTTACTAGAGCCCTAGTTCCTATTATGACTAACGTTTTTTCAAATAATCTAATTATTGTTTCGCCCTTTCCATATAAGGTGTTCACCTCTAACATTCAGTAATAGTATTCAGTAATAGTGCATGACGAACCTTTATTCCAAAATATTTAGTCATTTGTAGTTTATGGTATTTTGAGGTCAGTCGAAAATCTTATACATTCTGCTGTATCATCATCATCATCTAGGCAGATATTGGAGGGTTTCGAAAACCGTTTTAATGCGATTATTAAAGGCTAGAAGGGCAAAAATTCAGTTTCACTTATAGGATAGGCTCCTTTTTTATTTTTTACTGGAGGGAAAAATATGTCAGAATGTATTTTGGTCGGGAAGCTTGTATTTTATTTTGTCAGGATGTTTTCACTTTCCCCCACACTTCACCCCTTTTAGGATAGGCAGCAGTTGGGAAAGGGACAAAAGTTGCGGAAGGGGGACCAGGAAATACAAAACTGAATGGGGTGAGGGGAGAAAAATAGTGAAAAGGTTGTTTACGTCGAGCGATATGTGTTTACGAATTCTCCATATCGGTCTTATAGCGCAAACTCATCCCCATCTGTTGCTCTTATTTACAATTTTCCGATTGTTTACTCGGATTTGTGGAAAGCCAGAGAATTTTTCGAACTAATATAGAAATTCACATACGAAAATACGTTTGTATTATTTTTTTTTCGCGAGTTATTTCTATCGTAAGAGCGAAGAACTCGCGAGTGTTTCGAATCAAATATCGGGTCATTGACCCGTTTAGTAGCTACGCGCGAAATGGGTAATACGAATATCGAATTTTCAGAAAAAAAAGTGTTTTATAAGGTGAACGATCGAAAATTAGAAAGAAGAGCATTAATGCTCGGGGGCCTTGTAAAAATCAACTATTTGTTTCTTACAAAAACTCGTTAACTTACAGACGAAGATAGCGAAAGTTTCGTCTGACCTTGTTGAAGAGGTTGATGACCGAATGCGCATGAACTCAGGTGCGTTTTGTTGATGCACACAGTGTTATGTTTCGTTTACCGAAGTTCTAAACTCCTTACAGACATCGTATATAACTCATTTTTAACACTCGAGAGACTCTAAAGACGTATAATTTGTGTATTTAACAGAAACAGTTTGCACTCGAGTCGAGTTTTAACTCGTAATATTCGATCTCTTGGGAAATTGTTGCAGAAACTTCGAACAGGCGGAGGACGACGACTGATATCGAATATTAATCGATGATCGTCATTAAAAATCTCGTTTTCATGCAACATCTTTCTCGATCTCTGATGTGGGATGTTATAAATAGCTAGTACGAAACTAGACGAGCGCAGAGTTAGAGAGGCAAGTCAGTTCAACAGATACGGAAGTAAAGAAAAGCGAGGTCGGGGTGAACAACCTGCCTAGATTGGAGCTATGTGAAAGTAGGTGATGCAGGGGCTAGAAACAGGTTCGTTATGACGTAATTACGGGTGGATTTTTAAAACAAACAGAATATTGTATTACAGAATGATGGTAAAAATGAGGTCGGAGGTTAACTTTTTTTTTCTCTGCTCGCTACTTCTTCCTATAGGATGAAAGTGGTCGAAGTTTTTGTCTAGACTTTTTCGTTTTTGTATCTTTTTTTATTTCTGTCGTTGCTATTTACAGCATTTGTGGTCTCTTTGCTTAATAGATTAGATACGCAAATTATACGCAGTTATCTAGTCTAGCCAAATATTTTTTTAAAGAAGAATTTATAAAATTTAAAAGGTACACAGAAAAAGAAAAAAAAACGAAGATTCTCGGCCGTTAATATTAACTCTTCTCAGTTTTATTATGACTAGAAAGCTGATAAAAGCTTGAAAACGTACTGATTTATCCGCACGAAAATGATAGAAACTGCTATAAATAAAAAAACAGAGTCTGGTACACTCATTTAGTAACTATATTTTTGACCTCACACGACCCATGACATCATCAATCGATGAAACTGTTTGTGAGTTAGTCGAGAATCGATCTTTGTAGAGACTCTCGCCCCATTGGGTCAACGTCCTGAACTTCAAAGGTGGATAGGTTATCTAACAGTGGATACAGGTGCAAATTGACATTTTTTACACATCTAGTCATAATGTAAGAACAATAGATATCGACCAGATTAAATGTCTTATTATTAAAGTAAATTCGAAAGTTATAGGCCAATCACCCTTTATGGGATGGTAAGGCGAAGAATTTTCGGTTCGTTGTGGTATAAAGCAACCGAGGTTATCTACCTGATAGTAACACACTTTCTCTCTAAGTCATCGTCCGCCATTGACCTTGTCTGTCCCGACTTGTCAAACCTGCTTGTATCGTCGGCACTACAAGCATCAAGGGCACTGTTGCTTGCATCAACGAGATACTTTAGTAAGAGGTCTTTCAACTCCAGACCAGATCTGCTACATACCTACAACTTCTGGCCATGACCGGGTGACGAGATATCAAAACACTCTCATCTCTATCTAGAAAACCCACGCAGATGTTATTTATTTATTTTTTATTTTTTATACAGACATCTGCGGAAGGGATACAATTCCCCAAAAATTCCGTTTGTGGCAAAAGTCCCTTCCGCGTGGGGGGAGGTGGGGGTTGTTTATTTCGTTTCCGTAAAAAGGGAGAGGGGATCACTTTTCCTTTTCAATGCCAGGTGATAGACGGCAGCTGGACCAAAAAGCAGGAACCGATGATATTTTCCGGTTGTCATAGACACAGGATAGATTCATCCTGGCCCTGTGATGAAATGGGTAGTCAGGCAATGAGTCAAGGACCGGAGGATGGCCTCAGTTCAATGACCAGTCTCTCAAATCAAGTGAAAGTAAAGTATTACAATGACCTGTGCGTCAATGTTACCTCTTCCGATGTAGTGCCATTTTCTCTCTCCCGTCCGCCTAAAGAAAGTTATACCTTCACAATTACCTCTTGAGCATTGAATAGACTTAACCATTTACCTCTTCTCGTAAATTTTTTGCCCTTAGAACTTCTTGGAAAAATTGTGAGATATTGATAGACTGAACGCCAAAGTCGGTTTGCATTGTAGAATTTAACGTTTTGACAGTACGGAGATAAGTTATACCAGTAAAGAAAAAATAATAATACGTTGCAAACTAAGAAAAATAAACCGCCAGATCAGTAATTTATAATTCATTTGTAAAAAAACGGTGGAAAGTGTCAGGAAAAAGTAAATTTAACCTGCATCTGTCATATTAAAAAACTCTTCTCTTACAGGACATCTCAATTGAGGACATGCAATAAAATCACGTGCTGCTGTTCTAAAATGGGACAGACATCACGAGAAATCTCACGTGTCTTTTATAGGGAAGGAAGTATAGGATAAAGATGTAAAAACCAGCAAGGAAAAGTTAATTCGCCCTTGAAACTCGTCCAATGACCCATGTTTGGCTGTTAAGATTGTAAGAGATAGTAATTAAAACTGGTTAAAGAGCTATATACTTCCTGTATTTAGCTGCGCCCTTTATATGCACGTGGATTTTAGTAAACAATACAAGGTCGCCGTCATACGATGACCGCGCTTGGGTCATCGTAACACTTTCACTCGGACCATATAACGGAGGTGAAAGGTGGTCGACGACCTCTACTCTTCAGATTTCGAACCGGAAGAGAGTCAAATTATACGATTTTAATTACATAATATAAAGTCGACGCCCCCGTAAAAGAATCTCACATTTTGCTTCATTTTTTAATCCGGTACCAAAACGGTATTAGTTCATACCTCTTAACTGATATGCCCTTGTGCCCAGTAAGCTTTCCGATTGTTTACAGAATCAGATATAGGAAGAACACTGCGAAGGAGTTCGTTGACTCACTATTCTTCAGTCCGTTCATTCACATGGTAACTATGGCGATCGCCAGCTTTCGGGGGTAGTAAATGGGGTAGAGGCAGACCGATCGATATACAGAGTTACACCTGAAACGTTCATTACTATTCCGAGCATTCTTAAAAATCTTATAAAGAGCAATGAAAGTTTTTACTTTTATTTTTAGTGTGTTGAATGTACGAGGACGTTGCCCTGAATCACGTGAAGTAACCAATCGATACATCACTTCCCAATATCGTGTGGCCATGAAAACATCGTATGGAGGGTGGGTAGAAGGGTTGTTGACATCGTTGTCGTACTGGAAAGCTGTAGTGGGCAGGGGCAGCTTGCCAATCTGTTTATTGCTGCGACGCCACAAGCAGAGTGCGTTGACCCACATATCCGAGGAATGCTATAGCAACGGGCGATGTCACTGCACCCTGACAAATCTTAATATCGATTGATACTCTGTTAGAGTTGTCTTCGTACAGTTTTCTATATTTAGCGCCCTCCAGAATTGATATGGCGTGAACAGCATTTACCTTGAATATCTAGCAACGTATTGCATTTACGTTCTTATCAAAATATTGGTTTGATTCTTTGATTTTGCGCGGTTTTTTAATGTAAAATTATCATTTAATATGCTTCTTTCTGTTTGGATGTGTTTGTTTTTGCGTATTTACAAAATATAAATTGGATCAGTAGAAATATTTCGGCGGTTTTTGAACGAATTAAACCACTATTTGAAGTTGAAAGGATGAAAAAAGCCAGCCGGTTAGTACACTACAACATGAGTCAAGGTCAAGAGAGAGAGAGAGAGAGAAGAGAGGCGACTCTGGGTTGGTTCATCGTTATGTCCTTGGAAGGGTAAATTGAGGGGTCAGAGGAAAACGACTTCTTTACCTTGACCTTGACGTTCCGACTGCAGGCTATAAAAAACTGAAGGAGGTCACAAAAATTTTGGCAGTGGCACTTCGAATGATAACTGCCCCGAACTTTCTACTAAAACGTGTAAAATTGCGCTCTCTGACCCTTATTTCTCTCGGTGCGACTTATTTGTCCATCTGCTTTGACCAGGTAATTGTTGGTGGGAATTTCCGCGTTGTGGGTTGCCCATTGTCCGATGCTGACCCTTCACCCCGGACCCCTTTCCCCACCGGACGGGAAAACTTCCTGTTTGTGAAAGTGGTAAACACTTTTGACACAAAAACATATTTAGTACGCGGATAATTAGCGATTTCGGACGGGGAAGGGAAATTTCTCGGAAGGCAGCTGAGACTGAGTGACCATTAGTAAAACAAACAGCAGTTCTATGAAGAGAGTGCGTTGACACTAACAGCCGTGCACTTCGTTATCGATCTCATACGCCATACGACTTCGCACAGGGTCGAACTAGACGCGCAAAGGCAGAGGTGAACGGCTCCCTAGTTACATGACACACTGGCAAACTGTATCAGCCTATACACGTGGTCGGGTATCGGTCAGTGAACCCTCTTCAGACCAGACGTTTTGAGGAGGAGCCAAGAGAAAGCTCAGCCAATAGACAAGTGGAGAAGAGTGTCGTCATGCTGCACAGCCTAACTGCCATTGGATGGATCGGCCTCTCCTATCCGGTGGATGGACGACATGGAAAATAATCACAAAATAATAAACGTGAACTTGTCCGGTGGTAGGGAAAATGCCCCGCTTTCTCTGTGGCCTACGAAACAATCCATGATAGGACCGGTTTTCTAGGCTTTATCCGCTTCACCTGACTGCAGCCAACTTCGACTAAACAGGCAGTCAGTCTACTTTCACTGTCATTCGGGACCTTGAAACTGACTTGGAGAGTTGTAGTTTTGCCTTCCCGTTTTTGATAGCGTTTGCTCTTAGTGTTGTTACTTAACCATACACTCAGGATTAAATGTGTTAAAGGATCGGATTTTACTTCTGCTATCATGATCCTCAGCGAAAAAGACCTTCAGCTTCTCAATTCGCTGCCTCCTTCCGATCAGGATTCGGATAAGAAGGACATTGATTTGAAAATAGGTAATTTTTTCTTCATCTCCTCTCTCTCTCTGTGTGGTTTCTTTTTTTTTATATATAGCAGATTCCAAGGTTGCTGATGTCTATCGGCTATTCTCCTGTTTACCGATTAGTATAACGTTGAAAGTCCAAAGATTTTTCTAAGTGCATTAACCTGACTGATAACCAGCTTGAGAGGGGCATTGACCGATCGGGCTGCTGTGTTTTTTTTTAAATATAATATTTGTATATAAATTTTTAAAATTTTAGATTATAAAGGTCAAGGTTGTTATTTTTTATGTGATTTTTAAAATATATATTTTTTCATTTTCTCTTTACAGAATTCGATGGTACAACCGTTCTATGTCGTGTCTGCGGCGATAAAGCCAGTGGATTTCACTACGGTGTCCATTCTTGTGAAGGATGCAAGGTCAGTAACCTTTGACCTTTAATTTTTTTAAAAGCTTGATATTTAATGTTTTCGCACAAGTGGCTCCGCCTGGTTTTAATGGGAGAATAAAGTCCGATTTTGCTATGTTTGAAACCGGCGACTTTTTTTTGTCGAGTAATGTGCTAAGTACCGCAGCACCTCTAAGAAAACCGAAGGTATTTAAGAAGAAGATGCTAGGGAGTCGTATATCGATCGGAAGGGCTCGACAGACAAATCCAAATAGGGCCAGGAGACGGGGGAAAGGGGAGAAGAAAAAAAAGCGCTTTCTCGCACGCGTCTTCCAAAACGAAGGTAGAATTCGCGGAATCGGCCACCCTCTAATTATCTTATTGGTTTGTTTATGATGGTTACCAAAGCAACGTATCGAACAGGTGCATGCAAGTAGACCCTGGAACCAATCAGGAGAGCAGATCCCATTTAGTCATTCGCCCTTGAAATAGTCCGTCAATGAACATAGGTGAATGACCGCAACAGGTTCTTGGCAAGTTTCCAGGGACGAGACGGGTTCAATGACCATCGGAACTCCACCGCTTCCATCATCTCACCTTGTGCTACATTTCCTAACCATACCTATAACCACACTTCCCTGAATTCGGGGTATACGTTTTGCATTCGGTCGTTGAACCCACAATTAAGTCACGTGACTACGAAAGTGATTGGTCGGGAGAGTTCGTGTCAGCATTTTTCAAGTTCAAGGGTAAAGGGGTTGAATGACCGAATGGCCTGCACTGCTAGGAATCTTGTTTACAATTGCATAAGACACCGGACACAAGCCAGCTCCTCTCTGGATATTCCGTAACGTAAACGCATATTTCAGTTTCTAGCTGCAATATTTGTATAGGCGTAATATCGTTTTTTTAAGTGCCGGCGCTTGGAGAAGGTCCCGATCATATTTTTTTTACATATACATACAGTCCAGGATTTTACAGGTTTGTTTATAAGTTTGTTATATAATCGGTATGGACTATCGGATCCGAATTTTTATTATTATTTATTTTTTCTAATATTAAATTTTATGTTTTCGGTCATCTAATACCAGAATCGAGGTTTGTTACGTTAATTTAGTAAAGTAGAGACGGTGTAATCGTACGGTAGATATTAAGCTCGGTTGCGATTGGTTCAACCCCATTCAATCATCGTCAAATCAACCAATGACGGCGTCACCTGGAAACCCGCTTGCAGATGTCAGTGGCAGCCAATGAAATGACGACACCCGTACATAGTTCGCGGCATATTTCTAGAGAGTTCAACGTCTTCTATTGACCTAACTTTTCAGGCCATCGAGGTCAATGAACTCTCCAACCAAGTCATCTATGGAGGGGAGGTTTTTTCATCACGTTTTTAAACACGAGGGCCGCACTTGCCTGACTGGTGGGGGGGAAGACTGCGACTGAACTTGAATGCTGCCTTGTGGCTTATGACGTCAGTGCACCACTTTTACTTTCGTCGGAAACTGTGTCATCCTGTTCGGTCAACGACCCCAACCGGGGGCCGGTTAGAGGCGCATGCGCAACGGGTTACGTAATGGTTTACCCATAATGAATCCGTCCTGGTGAAAACTGGTAAACAAGGCGGTGTATGACCTAAATAGTTGTTTTATTCCGTTTAGTTTCCTAAAGTGCTCCGATAGAGTCGGAAGTACCTTTTAAATAATGGTCGTTTCTCTAGTTGATAACACGTCTCTAAAGAATAGTAATATTAATAATAATAACAATAATAACGACAACAACTTGTGTGAAGTTATAGAAGATCATTTTATACATATTATGCAGGGTTTCTTCCGAAGAAGCATCCAACAGAAGATACAGTACAGACCGTGCACCAAAAATCAACAATGTTCGATCCTTAGGATAAATAGGAATCGATGCCAATATTGCCGACTTAAGAAGTGTATAGCAGTGGGAATGTCCAGAGACGGTGAGTATTTTTGCTAAATTTTGTACGTAATATACGCCAGAAACCGTTAAAGTAGCAT
>WUQG02418614.1:0-15422 GCA_011317285.2 Androctonus mauritanicus | reverse complement strand
CAAAATGTTCATTAATAAAGCAAGTGATAACGATCATTAGTAGTGAATGTCATCATTCATTACTAATGCTCATTTTCTTCATCTAATGACGATGAAAATGAGCATTAGTGATGATGATATTCAATACTAATTTCTATCATCATTTCAATGGTTTTCATCACATAATGCTGATGAAAATTATAATAACGATTTTTTTAAATATTCTATTCTCTGTGCCATTCTTCTAAAAAAATACAATTTTTAAAATTCTGTAGAACCATAAAAATAAAACCAGAAAAAATAAATAAATTTTTTAAATCTTTACAATTTATAAGATTTATTTTCATCATTTATTTGTACATGCTTTTTTTATTTTATTTTATTTTATTTTATTTTTTAGAAATAAATGTTGTAAAATGAAAAATGCATTTTTTAAAACTAAAGTAAATATTTTAAAAAACATTTATATAAAAATACAGAAAAGATAAGACACGTTATTTGATTTTTTTTTAATTTAAATTCAAATAATTAGACATTAAAAATACAAGAGCGATTATTTTTATTTTTTTTTAAATTTATTAAGTTTAGATATATTTTTCATAGGTCGCACGCAATTTAATCATTCTACTGTATAGTATATACTGTATATATATATATATACACTTAAAATAGCATGGAAAATATCGTTTTTAGTATAAAATGGTACTAAATAATGGAAGAAAATATATATCAAAATTTTATGGTTATCATAATATATTTAAGTATAATAAATAATTTATAAGTATTAAATCTTTTATGAAGTCTTACTCTAACAGGTATTAAATTGGCAATATAAAAAAAAAAATAATTTCGTAGCATAAACAGCTTTAAAAATATATATATATATAAGTTTAAAACGATACATATTTTTTATTTTTTTTTTAAGATGCAACAGTTGTAAAAAATTCGGTAATTAAGCCATTTAAAAGATAAAATCATTGCGTTAAGGTAAAATCGTTCACACAATGACTGAAATCAGGCAAAACAATAAAAGTAAAAGTAATTAGAAATTTTTGATGTCATAAAATTTCGAGAGTAAAATTGCTATTTATTCAACTATTCCAAATTCGAGTAATTAAAGTTTAGAAACAATGTAATAATCTTATCATTGATATAAGAATTTTAAATACCAAGGATTCGTTCATTAAATGGCTGTTGGTGAGAGAATATCTCATTCCTGGCATGTTTGTTACAGAATAGCATTTATTCCTCTAGGAAAAATTTTCATAACTGTTCACTCGAGCATTTTCTCTCTCTCGATTAAATTTCACAACACTTATCGTGACATTTCTGCTTTGAATATGTATATACACAAACACATAACACTTATCGAATAATGTTTATATAATAATATTCACGCTACTTTATCCGTGATATTTTGAATATCTTATTCGTTGCATGTTATATTAATATGTATATATATATTTGTTTTTGTTGTTAAAATTAGTTAAATATGTTAATTAGAAATAACATAAACTGGAGGAATTTTGTTTACAACCATAGAAAATTTATAAATAGCCAAAGAACTGAAGGCAAGCGTAAAGTGTGGAAGAGGTTGGATACATTTGATTTAATTTATAGCGCTTGTCTATATTAATCTAACTAAAGTTATATATAAACGTGTATTAAGTTAGTTGGTTAATTATATGCTAGTTTATCGACTACTAGAGATATGTCGTATAGGAGTGAATAATACAGGAATGAGAAAAACGATGCAAATCAACTAATTTAGATATTTTTGCGTGTATGTGTGTGTGTGGTGGATTTTTTTTCCCAACCGAATGTTAAATTATTTTGATTTTTTGCCAATTTGACTAACAAATATTTTCGAAATTTCCGGAAAACTTCACAGGAGATCCACTTAAATTAGATACGTACTTGGAAGAAGCTATTTTTGTTATGGGTTTAACTGCAATTAACACTCCTGACCTCTTTTAGCTGATGAATACATTTCGGATTTTTTTTTTCCTTCTTCTTCTTCTTCTTTTCTTTAAGCTTTTACATCAACTTTTGTTGATTTTTCATGCTAAATTAATTCTTCTTTTCTATACGTTTACAATACTTTTTTTTATTATTTTGTGTGTGTGTGTGTGTGGTGAGTGTCGTAATAAGAATAAATTTGCTTGATGGATATCGTATTAGCTTACTTTCATCGGTAATGATAAGATTTTGTTAATACGCCTTTAAATATTCGCTTAAAATTAATATTGTGTGATGGTAAATATTAAAAAAAATCGCATAAAATATATAAGAAATAGTATGATGAATAGCGGCCATTAGTATAAAAATAGAATACTGGAACCACAATAGACTGCAACACAAATAAAGTAGCAGAAGAATAAACATCTAATATTATGGAATATATCTTACGCCATTTTGTGAGCTAGAGTAGACCTTAACGCGGATAAATAGCATTAATGGCTAGATAATAACGACATTAGTATGTCTCTATGTATATATATATATATATATATATATATATATAAAATAAAAAAAACTAATGGCAACTAACACGTCTAAATAAAAATAATGCGAGAATAAATAGCTCAGGTTATTTGGAATAAAAACGATCTGAAATGTCTCAATAGTAAATAACTCGCACGGATATACAAATAATAAAGTGGTATTCTTATAAACATAAATCGCACACACACAAATAACCTTTGGGTAAATATTTTCAAAGAAATAAAATTTTCGATCATTTCGAAAATATAGTTTTGGCCATCATTTTTTTTTTTCTTGAGAAGACGGAGAGAGGAGGAAAAAATGTTTATTTTTTAAAACGAGAATCCATAAATTTGACAAGTTGCGACTTAAGCCAACTATCGCCAGTTTGGAGTTTTTGATCGTCATTTAAATATTTCCCACTTGACTATTTTGACAGATCCGATGCCAAAAACTTGAAAAGTTCTTGATCGACGTCAAATTTAAAGTAATATTTCGCTATTTTTTATATATATACGTATAAAATTATGTATAATATATATTATCGATAATAATTGCTACATTTATTTATTTTTTCCCCCTATAACTTTAAAAGTGTTTTATTATTTTTATATAAAATATAAAAAAAATTTTATCTCTCCTGTTTTCATATCCGTAAATATCGCTAGCATCAATTGTGTAAATCTTAAGTGCATTTTATAAATTAAACATCCGGAATCTCATCTTTGTAAGTACTTCAAATACATGCCACGATGAGATTGCGACGACATTTTTAGTAATATATCTTCATTTATTTGCAAAAATAAAAAATAAGAAAATAAAAAATAATTACAAATGCAAAAGTCATTTCTTAATGAATGTTATCTTACATAAAACTAATCCTCTTGTTTGCACGAGACAAATATCAAGTCAGCCAGCATCCATTCCCTGCAGACTAAGTCATATGTACAGTAAAAGAGTGAAGGGAAAAAAAGCGGGGAAAGAAAGTTTTTATGACCATCCCATTGCGAATTCTGTTCTTGCTACATTCTGTATTTTTACCATGGTAGGTTGTTGTTAAAGCTTAACTTTCTGCTCTTTCATCTTGGTATTCAGTTGCGATATCCCAATTACCAATCCGCTGAAGGTTTTATGTTTCGGATGCCCTTACCCGGTCACGTGTTTAGGCTGTAATGTGACGTCATGCATTTTGGATAAAGAAAAAAAAAAGAGAATATAATTTTTTTCGACTTTTCGCTGTTTTAAATCGACTATTAATGATTACCGGATGGGAAAAAAGAGAGCATTAAAAAAAATCACTAAATAAAAGTACCGCAGGAAGGAATGTTTATTACAACTGTACTATATTGTCTTATACAGAGATAGAACAATTTCTCCGGTTTTAATTACAAGTAGTTGTGTCCCTCGAGGCCAGAATCGGATTGACAAGTTTATAGTAGTTCAAAGGTCTCGATATGGTACAAATAACATGGCCGTTATTAGAATTCCTACAGTATATCCAGCTACCTCCGGGCTCTACAGTCGGTATCTTTATTACTAACTTCCTGGAGCTGTCTAAAGGTTTTACAGACTGCGATGTATTATTTACACCCTGTCTGTTAAATCATATATAGTGCAGAGACGGAGAATTTTTCCAGTATAATCGGTAAATATGTGATTTCGGTGATCATCTTTTGTAAAAGCAATTGGAGCCGAACGTTTCCAAAGCTTTTGTTTCATTTCTTATCATAAACTTCTTATTATTCTTTCGCCTCATAACTTTTTTAATATCGTAGCGACGTTGATCTAGCATCATCCATACCTAATATCTTATTATTCTCTTTATTTTTTGCTTTTTTATTGACATCTTTTAATGTTTACTTTCGTTTCGATTAGTAGTCTTCTTTGTATATCTGTTTTCAATTAGAATCAAGTTTTCTTATATTTTTTTTTCTTGAATGAAAATAAAGAATATAAAGTAAAAATATGTTTGGAGAATATTCTTCCAATCTCTTATAGGTTCAAATACCCATTTCTCATAATATTTATTTTTTGCATGCAAACTATACGTTATTCTTCTTGAAGATGATACTGTATACATTATCCAACTGAAAAGTATTTTGAAAAAAAAATATTATTCTCATATTATTCAGCTATTTTCTTTTTCTCTTTTCTATAATTCTTCCTTTAGGATAATCAACTGCGAGCAACAATCATTAAGAATTACTTTCTGGAACGAAAATCGAGAAAAATTTTCTCTTTTTTTTTGTGCTAGAAATGCATCATATGTTTGATTTTTCTGCATTTTCTCTTCGGAGACATCTGTCATTAATGACCGGATCAATTGCCTAATTTTATTGATACTCTTCATGAATAATTCATTAGAATAACACAAACACATAAATTATGTCATTGCGAGTTCATTAGGTTAATGCTTTTAAAATTTCATAAAATTTTCTTTTCCAATTCTAGAAATATAAATAGTACTTTTTAAAGAAAAGAATCGCATCAGAGAGAAGGGAAAAAAAATCTAATTCTTTTATTTTTATCTATTAAATGGATGAATGATAAGAAATTATTAAAATTTCTGTCTTAACTCCTTCGTCAGAAGGCACTAATACGTCCATTAAAGTCCACAAAGCTGCAGAATATTAACATTATTAACAGCTAAGCAGTATATCGAATGTAGAAGCCTCTGGACAACTTCAGAATAGAGTCACGATTTTCTATAATAAGATACCATTTATCTACTCTCTCAATAATAAGCAGGAAAAGTTCTTTATCGTTCTCCTGTCTGGATAATGGCTTCACACATTCCGTCATATTCAATGATGGACACTCTCTGGCTTTAGGTTTATCTAATTAATGCTACATTGCTTTGAAAATGTCCACAGAGTGAAGCAGATTTTATAGTAATTTATATACGTGTTTGTATCAATTGATATGTTTACAATATATATGAGAGAGCTGTTTAATCTTATCTCACTCGGTCAATCTATCTCACTTCGTTATACTAAATGGGCTATTCTACAATTTACATCTTTACATCCTCCAGTTTAATTTTAACTAGATTTTTTTTTTATGGATTATAACTTAGAAAATATAATAGCAAATATATTTTTTATGCAGTTATAAACGTTTAATTTAATTGTTCACTATAGAATAATTAACACTTCTCTTTATGATGCAAAAGATGGACCATAACGAAAAAATGGCGATGCGCTAATTTAAACGAACGGTGAATAGTTTCTTTCTTTCTTTCTTTTTTTTTTTTTCTTTAGCAAATTCGAATTATCTTTTCAAACCAGGGATTTCGCTTTATGTTTGAGTAATCTGATGATGCGAAGTTACACTGAAGCGTATCTTCATCTTGGAATTCATAGATAGAGTCAAAGAGGAAATTCGAATAAAAAGCCGTACTCTAATTTTCCGACTTATCTCTTTTCCTTTCTTATTCATCTAAAGAACTTGATGCATTGGCAGATTGTCAAGCAAAGTTTAAGAAAAGGATTTTCCGCCTAATTACAACTATCAAATAAAGAAAATCCTGATGGCTCCGCTTCTTCCATCTGTTTCGAATTAATTGCATGAAACTGTTGAAAGGAAGTGGACAGCTCTATTTTTAGAGCAAATTACAGCTCTGGAGCCTCCTAAAAATTTAAGTGGGTAGATTTAATCGCCTACACTTCTTAATAAGGCATTACTTCTTCATTCTTTTCTTCTCTATCTCTATTTCTCCAAAAACTGTCTGCTGAAATTTGTAAGAAGAAGATCTTTTTTTTTCTTCTTTCCTTGAATGGAAGCGTTAATTTAAAAACAGACTATCCCTCTCTCTCTCTCTCTCTCTCTTTCTCTACAATTCGTACAATTCTTGAATTTTAAACGTATGCGGAAATTATATTATCATCTTACGGGGTCTGTTTTCTCCAACGAAGACTGCGCCATGTTTATTTACAGAGAATAATCCAGTTATTGAAAATAAAAAAAGAAAAAAGAAATTTCATCTAAAATAAATTTTTAAATAGATTTATATATATTTCGGACAAAAATAATTGAATTACATTTTTATAAATATTGTAATTCAATTATTTTCTATGAAAGTATGAATTGACATGTTGAAAAAAAATAAAAAATGTTCATTGGCTTGTATTATAATTATGAAAAGTTATTAATTTAAAATTTGTATATATATATATATATATATATCAGAAATAATAAAATAATAAATAATAAAAAAATAATATAAATATATTCTTTTCTATGAATGAACATCAAACAATTTTTAGTCTTCAAAAGTAAAAAAAAAATTCTAGTTATCGTAAAAATTCCTTCTAGATAATTACAGTTTAAAATTTTTAAAAATCATAATTATCTAGAAGGATCATAATTATCTGTTTATATTTTTATAATATCTTAAAATAATTATAATTTCTAGCACTATATGCAGTTTCTGCATGTAGTTTAAGAACTACATATAGAAACTACACAGTTTCTGCATGTGTGTTAGAAACTACGTATATTTCTATATGCAGAAACTTTATAGTTAACTATATATAACTATACAGTTGTTTTTAAAACAAGAATGTATAACAATACATTCTTGTTTTAAAAATTTTTAACATGAATTAGAACAAAATTAATATATGTATCTTTTTTTTTGAGAGTTTTAAAGATGCAAATAATTTGATTGCAATTTTTACAGGTGCTTGCAAATGTTGTATTCGCATATAAAATGTAAAATGTATTATAAAATTTCTCTTTTACTTAAAATTAATCTAATGTTTCAGTATTAAAGTGCTCTTGATCATTGGGCGAGATCTATCTGCTAGATTTTAAACGATGATAACAAATTATAAAACATGTACTTTTTGTAAATCCACTATCATATACTTAAAAGGAAGAACATCCAATTTCGATGGTGGCCCCTTAATAAAGGGACCTAGATATATAATTACACCTTAAAAGAGCCCTGATATCTAATCCTGTACAGATAACGTTATTAATAAATTTTTTAATCTCTAAATATTATAGATTTTTAGGTTAAATTTTTTTTAAAAAATGATAAAATGCGTTTTTCACTTTTTTAAAATTCATTTTTTTTTGGGTCGATAGGGATGTTGGCTACTTTTATAACGCACATTTTATACATCATAATACCATAACTGCTTACCACTCAATTATTTAGTATCTTTTACGTTATTTTTCACACTCAATAACATTTTACCATTGGACAGCACATGATAAAACCAGGTTTTTCAATCGCAATTCTGTTTATAAAAGCGAAACTGTATAATTAAATTTTTTTTTTTCCTCTAGGATATATATACACGTGTATGACGTTCTACTACTAAAGCGAAAGAATGTTTCAATAAATTGATATTAGTTTTTCAATATGGAGTTTGTTTATGCTTTTCCATTGTGTTTTTTATTATCTCCTTCTCGAATAACTTTACTAATGCACTGTTTATGGAGACAGTCATGCGAACTCTTTTTATAACTTTGATTTTTCCTAATGTATTCTTTAAAGAGTACTTTTAAGTAAAGGAAAAATAACCGTAAATGTAGACATCTTAGAGTTAATTAACTTGAATGTTGATAAACATGCATATTTTCTTTTAAAAAAAAGAAAAGAAACTTATTACGAATCGAAATGGATCCGTATCGACTCTTAAATGATGTCTAGATCATTCGAGATTCAGAAAAAAAATTTAATAATACGTTAAAAAATGTATTTTTTTTGTGATTTAATGTCGAATTGAATGGTTAAGATTGGATGAAGATTTTTTTATAATTTTTATAAGCATGCTATCGAGCGAATAAATTAAATTTTGGCATTTTTTACGGAAGACTACAGTTGATTATAGTCAGATTTTTGTTAAATTAGCAAGGAAGACTTAAAATAGCATTTGGTTGTTGTTCGGAGATAATTTTTCGATAGAATGCAAACGGAAGCATCACTTACATGATAGTTATTCTGCATCGCTATCTCCACACTTCATCAATCTAAATTCGATATCGGAGTATAGAAAAGTTGAAAATCTTTCGTTTACTGCACTTTTCATATAAGGCAGACCCCCGAATGCCTTGGTTATCAGTAGCTAAAAACCACATTATTACCCAGTAGGTAGGTAACTACAGCAGCATTGAACTGTAATTAGTGAGATATAGCGTTCAAGGCATAAATCATGTAATTATCTCAAATAAAATTTTAGTGCAATTTTTCCCCTCTTGTATTTTCTATTCATCTGTCAGGCTGTGCGCAAAGCACAGGGGGGAATAAAAACTACCATACTTTACCTAGTATACTGTCGGACGCTCAGATAATTGTAGTTCCCTGATCCTGTCACAACAGAGTATGCCGTCGGGCTACAATTTTCTCTTGGCTACCGGCTGAAGCCTCTACGTGATTCCAGGTGTATAATCACAGAGAACGTTGCAGAACTACTGAACCGAATAGCTGCGAAGTCTCTTTGTCTCCCAATCGAGCCTCTTAGTACACAGTTTCCAAGTTCATTTTCTTCTTACTAGTCACAAGTTCTTACAAAAAGAAAAAAAATAAAATAAAATAATACATACTTGTTTATGCCGAATCTAAATTGGAAACTTCAATTTTTATATTCCACTAGTAAGAAAGTTTCTTTTTTTTTTTACATTCCTTTTCTTCGATATTTCGATTGTTCTCGTTATGAGTGTACAAAAAGTAACGATTTTTATTATATATATATATATATTTTTTTTTTCTTGTTTCTTTGGTTTTCCGTTTTAAGTGGTGAGCTTGTATACAGTAAGAATTGATAAATTTTTCTTTTTTTTTTTACTTATTATTTCTGTGTGTGGATGTGTCCATCTGCGATAATTTATATAGTGTTATTTTGATTAAAATATTAAGTATTTTGAAAGTCTAATTAGATTTTAATTCGCTACTGTATTACGTACATAGTAGCGGTGAGCTTTAGATAATTGGACACAGGCCCATCCCTACCCCGAAGGTAAGAAATATCAATCTTTCCTTTTTTTAATACATAGTTCTAATTCGAAATTATAATAATGCTGATTAAATTTTATGAGTTAAAATTACTATTTTTTAAATTTCTGTATTGAAATGCCAACTGATAATACTTCTTCTTCTTTTTTTTTTTATTCCTAAACTTAATTTGCAGATAATTTTTATCTCTTTCAGTTAATTGCCTTTTAACGTATTGAAATTTACATAGCGTAAAAATAGAATGTGTTTAAATGTAAATTTCAGAAAAAGACAAAAATAAAAAAAACACACACGCAATTTGTGTTCATTTCGGAAAAATATACAACAGGAATTTGTATTTTTTACAAAAATGTAAATTTCTTTTGTGCGAAAGTATTAGTGCCATTTTTTAAAAATGTAATCGACTACTGTTTATTTTAATATAAAAATGAAACGTACATAAATAAAAATAATTGTATTTAACTTTGAAATATATTTAATTTAATTGCGTTTTTTTTTTTTTTAATATTCAAATAAAATTCCAATTTAAATATATATTTTAATCGCGTAAAACGTAATCGAGAATTGAAAATTGAAATTTTACCCAGAAAATGGAAATTTAAGCTTTTTTTTCACTTAATATAAAAGCTTTAATCAAATTAAAAAACCCGTTTAACTTCAATTTAAAAAATATTAAATTTTTTTTTTTTGTCAATTTTAATTTATTTTAGAGGTAAATTTTATTTTTATTAATATTATTATTTAATGTTTATATAAAGGACTAACTTGATATTATTTATTAATAACCTCTAAGTTGATTATATTTGCTAAATGTATTATTGAAATTTCTTCAATTCATTAATTTTTTTTTTTTCTTTAGGAAAGAAAGGAAAAAAAAAAAAAAAACATTTTGATAAGTAACATTAATTATTTAGAAAGGAAAAAATTGCCTCATATGATATATCTTCAAGAAAAAAAGATATAGCATAATTGAATTTGTCGTAACCATACGAATTTACTCATCCACAAAATATCATTTGAGACAAACTATAAAATATATATATATTATATTATTATATTTTAAATTTAATTCTTTAGCAGTTTTTATTCAAACTTCTCTGTAATCTTTTAATCATACTAAGATAAAATTAAATTTATTTTGAAATTACCCAACACTGTATACTCGAAACTATGATCACAGAAAAAATTAAGATTGGAATTTAGCCAAAATACGCACAATAGATTTTGTAGAAAATAACTTTTAAACAAAATTTAACATCGAATTACTTGAGACATTAATTCTAAGAATTAAAGAGGAATGTTCTTCATGTTAGATAAGAGAGATACTTATCCTTTCCCTGATGGAATTTCAAATTATCTCTCCTATCTACTTTTCTATCTTATCAATAATAATCTATCTATATAAGATGTTATTATATGGTATATTTTAATATGTCATAATAATTGATAGAAATACCATTTAATTTTTTTAAATCTAAATCGGTTCCGTAAATGCGAATTTTTTTCTTCACCATTGTCAATCTTTTAAAAATTTCAAGATATTTCTTACAGAAGTTCCTTAAACGATATCTTAAATATTTTTTGCGATTATTTTAATGATAATTAAGTAATTTAATGATTATTTAAATGCAAATATGTATAAGATGAGCTTAGAATTAATAATGCAAGTTTATGCGCGCATTTATGCCATTAATCGACAAAATAACATCGAATTTTTTTCTGATCTTGCATTTCATCAAAAAAAAAAAAAAATTTCAAATTTCTTGTGAATTTTAGAATTTTTTTTTTCTTTTTTTTGCATTTTCTTAACATTATGAGTCTTTAATTACTAAGTATATCCCTGTATATAATGGAGAATTTTATTTATAACAAGGAACACAACACAAACTTCTTTAATACTTGTTTCAGCTCTGCAATCAAAGCACTTATTCTAAAGCACAGATGAGGTAGTGTATACGTGTACAGTATAAAGGATCAGCAATAAAACAACCTGGAAAGTTTCTGCGGCTTACAAATTACACTTTTATTTTGCGAAACGACCTTAATCCTCCAGACACGATGTTTGCACTTACTTAAATCTTAATATTCTTCCCGAACACACGAAATGACTAATTGTTAATTAGAAAACTTGACAATTGATAATTATAATATATAAAAATATTTTCGCATTTATAAAAATCAAATTTTTATCTTTCGGTAAAAAAAAATTAATTGATTAATTGTTTGATATATAAAAAAAATAATAATAATAGTAAATTAAAATAATGGAATCTGTAATCCGATTTTCCAGTAGAGTTTGCTTCTTCTTTAATGGATATTTTGGGATGAGAAAGAAACATAAGAGTCATAAATAAGTATAAAAATGCAGGAATTTTATTATTATTTTTTTTTTTTACTGTTATCTGTAAATTTTTTTATGGCAAGCAGATTATAAAATATTGAATAACCGAAAAATTCAGCTCTAGAAAATATTAAAAGTCGTTTAAGTCGTACATTAATTAATTTTATACTTACATTTGTACTGATCTATGAGATGATGATTAAACTCTTGGCTACATATATATATATATATATATTTTTAATTTAAAAATTAAAAAAGTTTAATATTTGGTTACTGATTAAAATATTCTTTCCCATATAATAGCCGAAAAAAAGGGGAAAAAAATTATTCACAACTAGATAATGAGTTGACTACATATTATTCTGTAAATATTCATATTAATAAGCAGATTTATTTATCAATGATAATGACTTTAATTATATTTACCTTAAATTATTTTTCTTCCTCTTTACTCGGCTAATCATCCTAATTAATATTGCAGATAATAACTGTAGATAAAAAAAACAAGGAATAATTTTAATTATTAATTAATTAATATAATAATTCTATTATATTATGACTAATTATGCAAATATTGATTTATCAAAGATAATAGTGATAACAATATTCTCTCTCTCTCTCTCTCTCTATACGTATTATTATCTAAAATTAATGATTCTTTAGACGTTTAAACAGTTTCATAACTATCGATTGTTTCCTATAGATTAGAATTAATTAATCGATTTTCGGAAATTAAATAATATAAATAATAATAATAAAGGTAGTAGCCAGCGATGAAAAGATCTTTTTAATCAAGCTTAACGTCTTATTTAGCAAGAGATCAAGAAGTTAAGATGGAGCAAATCAAATCAAGAACTATAATGATTGGTCAAAATTGGATGTCAAAGTGGCACACGCCAAGTTAAAAAAAAAAAAAGGAAAAAAAAAAAAAAACGTGATCATCCCAAACAGATTTGTCAACATTATGATAAATATATAAAAAAGTATATACGTGTGTAACTTAGAAATCACGATAATTGTAATGTCGAATTTAAACAACTATAATTGTAAAAAATAAGTGTCAATGTAGATAATAGTCGAAACATTGATAAGAGAAATCGACCAATGGTTATGGTGGGTTATTTTTGGATTGGGACAATTTGCTTGAAATTTAGAAGGCATAATTATAGGTGTTGTCTTCAATGTTGACATACAACAGTTTGAAGTTTGTAGACAGTAATCATTTGAAGACCACTGATAAATTACTCAACAAGCAATTTAATTGAATAGCAAGAATCGACAAATATTATTAAACTTATTATTAAACAATGCCTTGTTTGTTTTCTTTCCTTTCCCTGCTTCAACTTCCCACCAAATTATTTATTTATTTATTTATTTTTTAATTAGTATTTAATGTAGTTTAAAAGTTTTAACGATTAAAATTTTAAATCATTTTTTTTTTAATATATATATATATATATATATATATAAAATAAAAATGCGAGAGGCTGATAAGTCGATTAATTATGGAAGAAATTAATTAAATATATAAATATATATATATATAAAGAAGAACGAGATAAAAAGCATATGGTTAAAAGAATGATTTCTTTGAAGTTAAGAATGTTTCCATTCATTTAACTTCAGGTCATTATTAAAGCGAAAAAAAAAAAAATATGCTGGCGAAGAGATGAAAGAAAAAAGAAATAAAATTTAAGGTAAAAATATAAATTATAATAAGATATTTTTTTTATTTTTAGTTTTTTTAAAATTTACGTTTATTTTCTTGCATTTTTTACTGTCCTTGGATATCGATTAAACGTAACTTAACATAAAAATAAGACAAATATTTAAAAATGGTGGATAAAAATTTTTAAATATTTAATTTAAATTTTGGCCCCCCGTGTGTTATGTGTGTTGTTCTATAACCTAAACACCATTATTATTATTATTTTATTTATTGTTATAAAAGTGTATCAGACCGAATGACATTAAAAGGTTTCTTGAAAACCGAGTAAACATTTTTAAATATATATATATTTTTTTCTTTATTTAGTTTAATTGATTAATAAGGATAAAAGTTTGTCATTCATCAATACCGCTTCGGTATTAGTAAAAATATCAAATTTGTGTAGATTTTTATCTTTCAACAAGTTGTGTACAAGATTTATTTCGACTGGGAATAAACTGTACAGATTTTTTTCCTGAAAATCCTATTTGGAATCAAGTCTCAGGATACACCTATTATTGAAGAAACTGCTTTTACAAGCTCTTCTTCTATGGCGACAGCGTAATGCGATTGCAAACTACCAAGTGTTACTAGCACATTGTTATAGAGGAATTTAATATCGTGCATCACCATTAAATAATATTAGGAAGAAGTTTATGTATTAAAAAATATATATTTATATATATATATATATTTTTCTTTCTTTCTACTTAAGAAAAAAATAAAAGAAAAAAAAAAAATCAGATCGGTGTTCGATTTAGAATTAGAGGCGTATGATTTATTATTTTATTTTGTGTTTTATGTAAAGTTATTTTTCTGCAAAGAAGTATAAATTGGATAAATCGGTTTAAAGTATCAAATAAATCTTTTCTTACAATTTTTTTTTTTTCCTTCAGTCGAAACTTTATTTTCGTTCAATAAAGTACTATTTCCGTCTTGTTGTTTGAATTAATTTAATTTTTAATATGATTTATATGTTTATTTATGTAATATTTTTCTTTATGAACGATAATTAATCTTTTTTTTTTTTTTTTTAAAGAAGAAAAACAAAAAGAAATATTTTTCTAAAATGTAAATATTTATTTTTAAACAGGAAAATATGTAGGCCTATATATATTTTTAACGGAATAATTAATTTTAAAAGGATTGTTTTTGTTTCATCGATAAAACTATCGTCTAACATTCTAAAATAAACACAATAAGAGATTTGTTTTTAACATTTTTCTGCGATAATTGTTTTCTTTTAACGTTAAAAGAGAGAAGGGGGGAAAAATACTCGAATCACACACACAACCGATTTCTTATCAACGGTTTAAATGGAACCAATGGGCGTCAAAAAATTAATTTTAGTAACGGCCATAAACGTGTGATAAATGAACATCTGTAAATCGAAAAAAATGAAGATTTTTCTACTATAAAAAGGTTCTATTAAAGAATCGAGACAATCAAAAAGTCAAATTTATATTAATGGCTACTGTATAGTTAGTAAAAAAGTATATAAAGTACTTGGAAACGAACTACTCTAAGCCGAAGCGGTATAACTCAAACATCATTTATTTAGAATCTTTAAAAAAAAAAGGAATTTTTTCACGAAACTCAGCTTCCATCCGACTAAATGGTTTAAGAACTTTAAAAAACTACTGTATAACTCAAGCATAAAACATGAATAATTAACTATTCGTTAAAATTCATTCGATATGAGCAGTTAAATAATAAAAATTCTTTTAACTGAGCTTATACGCTTGCAAGAACTTATTTTATCTAATTATAACCTAGGAAAATATATAATAATAATAGAGATTAAGTATTCTGCGTGAGATTTTATGCTTTTTTCTTACACGTAGACAAAAATTTAATCTTCGGCTTTTACATCTTATACATTTTTTTTCTTTTTTTTTAAATTAAATTTTGGTTTTTAGAGTAGAGTAACATTTTCCTAACCTATC
>WUQG02418603.1:0-15424 GCA_011317285.2 Androctonus mauritanicus | reverse complement strand
TAATGGGGAAGCGGCGGCCTCCTATATACCTGTATTAATGATCGAAAGAGTTGGGTGGTGTCCGCGCGTGTACTTATCCTTGTAGGGAAAAAATGCAAAAAAGAGGAAAATTTCACCCGAAAAAACCGTTTTGCAAAATGTTTTTCCATTTTCTCCTATGGCTTTTTACGTTTTAGAGCACTTCTAATACGAAAAATATATATATACGAATCGAGTAAAGGAGCTTAATTCTTACAGTATCGATTTTATCTTCTCATATCGAAAGTGCAAAAAAAAACTTAAGTGATAGTAAAGCATAAAATGTTTAGAATCAATCATGTCAATTGGTTTAATGGTTCTCCGACTGTATGAATAAACGATCCAGTTTTATCATTGTACTCTTATGTCTCATTAAAAATATGGAGTTGATTAAATAACCAAAGACTTCTTTCGGTAGCCATGTTAAAAACGTGCTTGAAACAAATAGCCCTACTTGTAGGAATGTGATCCTTTTTCTTCGATACTTAATCACGAGAGGTGCTGGGGTTAATTCCATCTTCCATACCCACTGTGTTGTCCAGCTATGAGACTATTAGTCATTGCTGCGAACCCCATTAATTTCTTCTTCTGTTTAGACTCCTGTAACTGCGTTGTCTACCATTGGGACATTGACAACTGCAGTATCATACATCATATTCGTGGCTGTGACGTCACCGTTTTTAAAACTAGTGACGGAATGTCTTCGACCACGGACAAAAGACCACCGCGGGTCACTCGATAAGCCTTTTATGTATCTAGATGTAATTAATGATGGAGTATTTACATCTAAATCGCACAAAAGAGAAAGAGAGAGAGAGAGAGAAGACCGTCCGATACAACTCATTCGTTTTTTCAATTGAAGTTATAACCACAGACTATAAGAGCGAGTTTTGAAAGACAGGAAGAATATGCAAAGCCAAAGATTTCTTTCTGTTGCATGTCATGATGTCACTGAATGAATGATCGGGAGCATATTCAGCTCTGCGAGAAAATCGATGATTCTATGAATACATTAAACTTTATTCTCTTTATTATTCAGAATTAATCTCATTCGTTTTAAATTGAACTTTTTTCTTTATGTGTATACTTTAGTTGCAAATAGTTTTCGATGCACACACTCCTTTTTCTTTCACTTAAGCGAGATTTATTACCAAAGTATTTATTTTATTATAGACGCTTAATCAATGACAATCATCTTGATTAAATTATTTATCAAGATTAATTTTTTTTTCCCTCTGCTAACCAACCTAGACAAAGGAATATATAACTTATGTACTTTTTAACTCTTGCCGAATAAATATTAATGACATGGCGGCGTAATTTGGTGCTGTGTACATTCTAAAAGCCTTTTTCGAGTAAGACAAGAGGGCAACATCCTGACATTGAGCACAGTTCCTGTGCTGTAGGAAACGTTTCCCTTTTTGTGTCTAGAAAAGGTCTTCTGTTACTCGAGTCAATATCCTGTCCAGACTCTAGTGAGCGAAAGGATGTTGACAATAACACTTCATGTCCTCACTTCCCAGTTAATGGTGGACAGAACGGATGAGCGATTTCTCTCGCCGATGGACACGATTGTGTAAAGGATGCTCTATTTATAAGCAACTATCTTTTCACAGTTTGTACCGTGCTTCCTGTAATTTGTTTTTCATCCGAACGTCGTCGACCATCGCTATAAATAGAAATATATAAGTTTTAATAGAAGTCATAATTAAATTTATGTAGGCCATTATTATTCATCCAGGCGTAGTCTAAGAATCGCAAAAAAACATTCGGGGAATTTTCCGTAACTCTAAAGTATTAATCCCAACTTTTACTTGCGATTTACAAAAGAAAAAAACAAAAAAATATCGCGAAAACAGATTCAGTTAATCGCGCCTTTCGAGCAATTTCGATTGGGAAAAGTCCCTCCTTTTTTTAGTTTTTTTTTCTTTATACAAGTCGCAATTAAAGCAAATTATGAAACACGCTCGGGAGCGTAACATTTTTGAGTTAAAACCACCAGAATCCTCGAAACGGAATCCCGAAAAAACACTTTTTTTTTCCTTTTCCTACGAACCTTTATCGCAGTGCAATCCGTTGCAATTTGGTAATTATAAAACATTTGCGCGAAGATGTATTGCCGGGATTTAATGGCAAGACGAAGAAGGATTTATCCGTTCACCTGAGTCCCATTCAATCCTGCTTCGGAAGGTCATCCCCATCTCTTTACCGGATCTCCTATGTAGAAAGCATTAGAAAAACCTGTAATGGAACGGGAGCTTGCCTCTTTTCAATCCCATTCGGATGACATTAATCTATGTGGATTTACTACACGCCGATCCTTTAACATTTGTCGTGTATTTAGTTATGTTTTAATGAAAAATTTATTACCGATTCGATTTCTTTTTTTGTAAAATAAATAAAATGCGTTATTTGTTTGTCCGACGATCCAGATGTAACAAGAGAGCGAAGCAATCGCTAAGTCTGAGTCGCTGACAAATGTAACATTTAGTTTAATAGCAGGCTTACAACCAACAGTAAAAATTGGATTGCGTGATTAGTATTTTTTTTTTTTTTTATTTTTGTTAACCAGAGTTGTATATTAAAGTTATAAATGTTTTTACATAGATTCACATTAAAAAAAAGTTTCTAAAAATTAATAATTTAATGCATAAAAGTCATACAGAAGCTGACTAAATGATTTTGTTGCGTATCTGTACTCTAATTTTATCAGGATAAAAATATGTATGCCGCTTGTTTTCGGTTAATTTTCACTTTATAATTTTTGTAAATCTCAAGATGATGATGGAAAAATAGCTTATTAATGCATTAATCAGTAAGTGAAATATTTTTTATCCATTAATATGCCGATAAACAATGTGAAAAAGTTAATTAGTAAAGAATGTTACAAAAGTTTACTTTGGTTTCTGTGTAGAGATCTAGATAATATTAGCAAAGCAGTTCAAGTGTTATACTTTCTCTATGTTAGGTTAACATCTGTTTAATCTATTTTTATTTATATATATATTTTAAACTATTTTTCGATAGAACATGGCGTGAAAATAGATAAAAATATGTACAATAAGTAACCATATAACATTCTCTGACAAATTACACAATGCAATAGTTTAAGTACTTTTAATATGTCACCTTATAGGGTGATACAATATCTGTGGAAATGACTGGGAGTAAATAATTTAACTTTTGGCTGAGAAATATTAATGCTATCTTATTTTTTTTTTTTTTTTAAACATCAGCTTTGGCGGAGAAAACAACTCCTTTTCTAACAACTTTCAAAAAACCTTTTCGGAGGCTACAGGTTATACAGAACAAACAGGGACATAGTTCACTTTTTTCCCAACTAGTTTGTACTGTTTTTCGTACGGAACAACACCCAAACTGTCCACTAACTAGAGGCAGTTTTAAACTCCGATCTGGCAAAAAGGGAGAAAAAACGGAGACACTTAAGAAAATAGTCTGGAAGACTCCACCAGGTCGTCACCAGTGAAGGATGAGAAAGAAACGTTGACGAACAAACAACTATATTACATCACACTTTCTCCTTTTAAACTGACGTGTTCCCAGCGGATTGAGAAACTGTTGGCACAGAATGCGTAATATTACATAGACGTCCATCGCACAGATAAAAATGAATGAGAGCGAAAGTTATAGTTAAGAGGTGGTCGCCACCTTTTCCTTTTTATTGTGGAATTCCTCGTGTAAAGTACGGGTCCTCCTTGATAGGAACACTTTGTTACATCCCTCTACAGAACAGCGCTGAACCTCCTGAGTATGCGATTTTTCGTAATGTTCTCTTAGTACTACGTTCTCGTGAAATTTCTTGTCACAAAATTCGCAGGAATATTTTCCGTCGCTATCGGCACCTAACTCTTCTTCCAAACACGCAGGATATGTCTTGGTCGAAGTCGGTGATGGGGGTTGAGGGCTCTGAGCTGAACTCATCGTGCTGGTAGGAGAATTCCTTCCGCTTGTTTCTACAACAGCTACTCCTTCCGATAACGTTCCCCCTGACGCAGATGACGTGGGTGCCATAAACGCTGGATGGAAAGTTGGCATTGTCGACAATGGATTGCTCGCACCCAAGTGATTAGTAAAAGAGGCACCGAGTCCATCTGGGCCACACGTCGGCATCCGTCCATGATATATATCAGGAAATCCCAGAGACAAACTCTGAGGATCGTAGAGTCTACTGAAAAATTCGTCCCTTAATGCGACTCCAGGATGGTAAGGATAAAGCGATGCTTTATCGAAGAATGCACTCCCCTTGTCTGAAGAAGTGGAAAGTAACTTTCTGTGCAAATTCAAATTGGCACTATGTCTGTCTCGACTTCGTTTAGATGGAAATGCTGCATTGCATCCCTCTACAGTACACTTGTGCATAAGTTTTAGATGAACATTTTGGTAATGGGTCTTCACACCAAAATGATTCTGGAAAATTTTTCCACAAGCTGTACATCTTCTGGGATTTTCTTTATCTACAGGTATTTCCATATTAGAACCAATAGAAGCATCTCGATAAACGGGCATTAAAGACATATGATCACTTTCTTGATCACTGTTATTATTAACAGGAGGATAAGATGCTGGAGGCACTATTGTGTTTCCAGACAAATCCGTACCCGTGACATTCATATCTCGATAACTCTCTGAGGGCATAGATGAAGCCAAACCTAATCCTGGTGCATGATAAAGTACACCACTAGTAACAGGATTGCTTTGTGTCAAATGATTCCTAGAATTTGTCGATACCATATTGTTGAATGCCCCAAGAGATAATGATTCCAGATGACGTAACGGGTTCTCAGATAAATCCTCCACTTCGTTATTATGATTGATAGATAGATCTCGTTTAGAGAAGTCTATGGAGCTTTTTATATCCACATGTCTGGACTTAATAGTTTCTGTTTTAATGTGCTCGTATTGTAATATCTCTGTACGAATTATTCTGGATTCTCTCTTTTCTTCCTTTTCATCAAGATCATCTTTATCGAGATCTTCGTCTTTGGAATCGTCTGCTAAATCGGAAGTGCCGTCTTCGGATTTTGAATCCAAAAGTCCGTTTTCATCCGCTTGATCTATGTACGTATCACTAGATGAATCATCTGTTGAAACATATTGTAAATCGTCATCAGATGTAACAGCACATTTGGTGGGATTTAAGCTTTTTCTTTTTCTCACCCCTCTATTGTTTAAAGAGTCGTCTTTTGTTGTCAGATCCATTCCTTCTTCGGCTCCATTACTCATGTCTTCGATATCTTGTTCAACTCGTGCTTTTTTAGTTAATGGCAGTGCTCCATCCTCATCATATTTGTGTAGTATTGATCCCGTATGAGATACAACTGTTTCTTTCATCGTTCCGATTGGTATATGAGACGTAATTTCGCTTTCAGGAGTCACAGGACCGTCTCTATCCATGATCTGATTTACACTTGAAGGAATAAGATTACTATTAAAATTAATGAGGGCACTTGGTGGAATAAGGGGGAAAGGATTACTGGTCCTTCCGTCGTGCGGATTAATTTTACGCCTTAGATTTGGGGTGTGTAACTTTGGATTTGGATTGGCACTATGTCTGTTTCTACTTCTTCGCGAACTGAACATCATGTTACATCCTTCTACGGTGCATTTATGCATCTCTCGTAAATGAACAGCACTGAAATGAATCTTCAGAGCACCTTTGTCGCAGAACGTTTTTAGGCACACGTGGCACTGAACTCGTTTTTTTCCTGTAGAAGGATTTGTGTTTAGAGTGCTTAAAACAATTGGATTCCATCTTCTTTTCATGGGATTGGCAGATTTTCTTAGATGACGAACTTTTTTAGCTGCATAAACAGAATCCATATGTCCTGTCGACGATTGGCTTAAATTAATAGCACTATTAGTGTCATCATCAGAGCCACCATCTGTGACACTAAAATCTGAATTTACAGTGGCAGTTGACGTATGATTTGTTAGAGTAGTACTTAAAGTGGGTAGAGATGGAAGTGAAGTAGTTGGAGATGAAAGGGGTGTACTATGAGTTAGAGACATCACTGGGGCTTCAGAAGTTCTAGTTTCGGGACTCGTTTTTTCTCGCCGAAAATCGTAAGGTTGCATATTTTGAAGCTTGTTCAACGGAGAGATGGCTAAGGGACTGTTTCTTTCAACGGGAGAACCTTCATTTGGTGATAACGAATGTGTGGAACTTACACTGGAAGGATGTCTAAACATAGAGGAACAAGTAACTGGTAATGATTGTATACTGGTACCATGTGGACTCGCTGTATAAACACTGTTATGTTTGAAGAACGCAGTACTCGCTACACGGTTTGTTCTGTCAATGAACTTTTTTATATCGGAGTCAGCTCTCGGTGCATGAATCACATAATCTTGTCTCTCACTGCTTTCTTGTACAAGTAACTGTTGAGATATTGTCTTTGTTTCACCAAATCTGAGGAACTGTTGAAGAATAAGAGGCTCTTCTTCTCTGGTCGCTAGGATCCATCTATCCAGAACGTTGCCAGCAGCGTCCTGCGAAAAAAAATTCCATTCTGAGAACCTTTCTTTTAAACGGAATTTTACTGTAAGTTTTAACTTAACTCTGGATTATTTCATATTTTTATAACAACAAAATAACCATTTCTCTCAGTTAAATGCAACATCAATGATGTCCATTGATTTTCAAATGATAAAAAAAAATGTTTTTAAAATTATTTATAACCTTACAATAGTAGAAGATACATAAAATTCTATTTAAACTGATAATAATATTTATCAATTATTTATGAAATATTAAAATAGAAAATTCAGTAGATTAAAAAAAAAAAAAAACAAATAAATCTATATAACCAAACAAAACCATTACAGAATCGATAGTTTATAAAAGTATTTTCGACGTGTTCAATGTTAAAAGTTAAGTTTTTGAAGATGTCCAAAGCAAACGTCAACTTCTGGCAACCAGATGGTGCCATAGCCAAATTTAAAACGCTTTCACATCCTCTCTAGACAGTTTCTGTACCTGCAAAATAAATATATAGAACAAGATACATGTCTCCAACAGATCAGGGAATGAGGCAACAACATCCAAAATTTGTTTTTTGTATATACAGATTATGACCTTCTCTACATATTTTAATAATTTGACTTCTATTAAAAATTCCAACAACCAGATTATCTTGTAGAAGATGATTTAAAGCGATTGAATATTAAAACTATCACATACTTAATGAGAGAACGTTCTGTGGATTATATATATTTTATTTTAATTTAGATGAAACTTTCGATAAACGTAAATAAATCTAGAGAATGTTTAGTTTGTGGTTCGATAGCAGCCATCCTTTAGATCAGATGCCAAACTAACATTTTATATCAGAATGTCAAAACTGCACTACTTCGACGAACTATTTATTGCCTTAAATCATGATAAGAATTTTCTATTGAATTATATGACTTATATCAGATCTTAATGCTATCTTAATATAAAAAAAAAATCTATAAATTTTTGTACTATAAACTGTTTAGAACTGTTCGAGCATAATAATGTATACTATAAAGTTAAGAGAGTTTTAAAATAATAATAATAATATATATATTCGATATGCGGTATCATATAAGGAATATTTAATCTTACATCATCATCATGTGACTGGTTTAACCTTTAGCATCACTTTTATTTAACCCTTTATTGACGTCATTTTTTAAAGAAGCGAAGAAGGATAGTCCTTGAGTCTTTTGCCAAAGGTAGAGTGGTTGCCATGGTCCAAGCCTGGTTAACATCTTGCTGCAAACAGCATAAACAAACATTATTTTTTGTCGCAATCGCCAGTGTTGACATGTCACCGCTATCGTATAAACATTAGATCAGCTTAATATAAACAAACCCTTTGTCACCATCCACCTGCCTTGACATTACACGTCTCACCAAAGGACGGGCAAGTCCCGAAATTGGCTAAACATCCTGTTTCTGGTGTGCCGTTGCCTTGGCTTGACTCAATCCACGGTTTATCCCCAGCTGTCTGGCAAGTCACCAGCTCTACTAATTTATTGACTGAGAAATATTCGGTCCTACCTCTGTCCTCTCCAGATGGTTTCAGTCTGCACTAGTCGGGATTGTGTTTTATACAAGTGCAACAGTGTACACACCTCTATAAAACGGCCAACTTTGGAAATTTTTTTTTTCTTTTAAGTTTTCCTTAAGTCTCTTAAAAATTCCGTTCGATAATAACGTAATCTTCATCCATGAATGTTACTTACGAGTTTATTATTAAAAGATATAACTTGTATAAACAAATATAAACGCTTTAATATGAAGAAAGAAAGTCCAAACAACTCGTTTATTGCTTTGTAACTCCAAACATCCTTTTAATTTTTGTCAAAATATATTAAATAATTTGTTCCGGATATAATTTTAACATTTAATCATATTTTTTTGTTTATAATTCTTAAACAATTTACGGCGATTTAACCTTTTCAACAGCATCATGCATTCGCATAACTAATAAAAAAAATGAAGAAATTTTGCACAAGTAATTGTTTTAATATTTTAAAAATCAAGTTGGATTGTTATAGATGTTGTATATCAAACGAATTCTTTCCGGCGAAGAAAAAAAAAAAAAACAAAAAACTGCAAAATTCTAAAAGATTTGCAGACATTGAACAAAACCAGATGGAAACCTTACTGTGAGATTTACTTATTTGAGTAATGAGGAAATAAAATTTTTCAAGTGGCAATAAAGTTTTATTATGTGATATAAGAGTAAAAAGGTACACAATATTTTGTAAATACACACCAAAAAAAATTTTTTTTTAAGCCAATTTTCCTATCTCAGATCTCTTCATATTTTCCTCGGAAATTTATAACATGCATTTTTAAATAATAATTAATTTCGTCTAGTTGCTTCTACGTTTTATAAAAGTGTACCCAACAAATCCGAGTAGAGTTATAACCGTAAAAAAAAATTGCATAAATATAATTTAACTGTTACAAAAGTGGTAGACTCGTTAAAAACTGTAAAAAGTACGAAAGTGTAGCTACCGCAACTCCAGAAGATATCAGATGGAGCGTATATGTAAACTATACTTCTCTACTAAAGATAAAATTATCGGTATATTATATAACAAGATTAACTGTTTAGTATAAGTTACGTGATTAAAATCGTTTATAAATATTTAAAATAAAAAAAAAAGTTATTAAGATGTCTGGTTACAGTACTTGATAATAAGTTTTATCATCATTAAACAGGAATAAAAAATAATAATAATAAGTTTGTTTGCAGCATTTGATTAGAACTTTTTTTTAATAAACTTTATTGTTATAGTTAAAGCAGATAAAAAAAAAAAAGGCGAATCAAAGGATGTTAGTCGGTGGCAGTAAAAATATGAAGTCGTTCAAAGTGCTGTTGCAGTTTTAATGCCAAATAAATGCATTCTGACAGATGGAACGTTGATTGTTGAAATGGAACTAATAAATCTTTTAAATTTAAAAAAGAATAAGATGTAATATTATATCATTTTATTCATTTGAAGTATAAATACTTGAATACCACAGTACTGGACAATAATACTGATGCCAGAGACTAATAACATTATTATGATGTAAAAAGGTTACGCTCCCAGTTGCCTGAGGGATGTCAGTATTCTCTTCAACTCTTAAGTTAAGGTCGGCTGTTATTATAGAACTAGTCTTCGATGTATTCTATAGAACCTGTTTGACACAGTCAGTTGACAAGTGTCCTGATGGCTAAGACACAAGTCAACGACACGGAACTAGAAGCAGATGAAGTGGCCACTTATCCCATGCCTTTTTGGGGACGTCACGTTTATGGCCACTCGTGTACCCTCCATTTATTTCCATCTCATTCTATTGACTTTTAAAATACTTTTTGCTTACATTTCTTCTGACCTTCAACTGGAAACCATTCAAAAGTAAACAGAATGTTTTCGGTTAAACTCTTAAACGTATATATGAATGTTGAATTTACCACACAAAAGCAGTTTTTAAGAGACTCGTCTGAACGTTGAAAAATTCTTTCGTGGGCTTTCACGTTTTCTTTATTATTTTTTCGATGATTTTATGATATATATATATATATATATACATGCATAAATACAAAATTAAAATCTGAGAAAAATTCGTTACGTGCTGTATAACCTGCAGCAAATTTTCATAAATAGAAGTTAGAAGTTCAATTAAGATTACATTTTTTTTTTTTTTTTCCGTTTTGTCTACGGTTCGTGTGCAGAAACAATAGAATGATGGATTGCGTACAATCACATATTGACGAACAAGCAGTCTGGACTGTCAAAGGATTACTGGACGATTCATTTCTCTCTCTACTTTTATTATAGGAAAATATCAATAGGAAAAATGTTTAAAAAAATACTTTAAAACGTTTGAGAGCCGTAAAAATATTTTTTTTTTTTTTACTTTAATCGAACTCAAGTATTTTTTAATCTTCTTATGCAAGGCCGGCTAATCTGCTTCATTATATAAATCTAAAGAGGACGTTCTTTTGTTTTCTCAAACACATAAAGAGGGCAGAGCTATAGTTAGTGCAGGACAAGCAGCTAGACCTACATCAAATGTCAGTGTCGGCGTTCACCGGCATTAAGACCTGTCATTTATCATTCAGTTCCCAGGACCTGCTTGACAAGAAAATTTCCTAGCTAATAGTTTCCGTACAATTCCGTCCCTACTTTTCACAAGAATGAACTCTGTGACATTCTCATTGTAGCTGAGTGCAATCCGTTCGCCAGAGCAGTTGAAATGATGCACAATCGTCTATCGTGACATCACACCTTTATGAACACGTGCCAACTTTCTTGCCATAGAAGGTTGATGAATTGAATAACCACAGTAGTCGAGCGCTATTCACGTTTAATGTTATTACACGAAACTTTTCGTTAGAAAAATACCTGGATTCGTTTTGAGAAGATTGCGGTTCATTTAGTATAAAAGAACTATATATATAAATATAGCAAGGATGGCGATTTATTGTTCGAAAGCTTTAAATTAACAATTGAAAGGTTAAATTTTGCAGAAACAAATACTTTGGGAGCGATAAAAAAAAATTCCATTGATCGTTTCCGCCAGACTAAACAATACAAGATGCTGTTGTTATAAATAACGTTAATGACGTGTTGCAACGTCTGAACAAAGACCTCCATCCTCAGTTTAAAAACAACATGTCCTGTCGAAAGGCTAAGTGACAAAGTCTTGTCATTAAACCAAATCTATACATTAAACATTCAGTCGTGCTGGAGACGAGGCAATGGGGCAAGGCGTAGAGACAGAGTTGTAATGAGCCATGGCTGGCACACTTCCCTCTCGCTTGCCTTCCTTGTCGGATGTCTGTGACGATGAAAGGGCTCAGTCTCAAATGGACCGTTCCTAGGTCCAACCGGCACATTTGTCAAAGATGGGAAAATGAACTAGGACAGCTGCTTTTGTGCATTTCCCTTTTGACTTGGTCAGTTTTTTTATTCAATCTCTTCGCAACTCTTTTTTCTTTTCTTCTAATCTAAGAACGCATTCAATTATTTATTAATGTAATATCTATGTTTCGCCCATCGAGCCCCTTAAGCGTAATAATTACCAAAGATAAATTAGTTAAGTGTAGCGCGATAATTATTGTCGTCCTTAAAAATTTTCGACGTTTAAGATCTTTAGAAAAGTATCGATTTAACGATATTGGTATATTTGGAATAGAACAAAATAAGAAGAATCCCTGGTTTGATTATGAAGAAAATCAAATTTATTCGAATATCTCTGCAAGATTGATGAGCTTTTAAAGTATTTCAACTGTGAGTGGAAATTTATTTATACTCTATCCATAAGAATCACAAGACGGTATATTATTCCCACGAGATATAAACCTATAAATAATCTTTTTAACACTTCGGATCTTCGTGTTCTTTTATTCTGTGCATGGGATTTTTAAAAACCTACTGTTTTCCGGATAAATAATTTATAAAATTTTCTTTCGGTTGAAGTAACGTAGCTAATTTATTGTTATTTTTCTTTAACAGAGAAAATGTCAGTGAGATTTCCCTTGTTAAAGAAAAGTGCGGAAAATCCTCCTAGACAACTGGAAGGGAGTTAATGGATGTATTGTCGACTACAGAGAATCAAATGGACAAAACAACGGTTGGAGAAATGTTCCCAGGGGCCCTCCGAATGACATTTTATGGGGAAGGTGAAGGGGGCGACTCCATTTATCACAGGTGTGGGCCAGGTAATTCCATGGCCGTGACGTGAACCTAATGACAAATAGTCGATCAGACGACTGACAATTATGTGTCGCTCGGATATTGTTGAAAGCGGCAGAAATCATCTAAACATGACCATGAGGGTTAGCCTTGGGGAAGTTCAATAACTGTTAACCTGCAACAACGCAAGATTTCGGTACAATGATGTCGATACAATATATCCTCTATATTATCTTCGGTTCTTTGTTAGAGAGCCTAAGGTCCTTTCTTCTATCCGTTTTAGCCGTTTTTTGCCTCAAGAAAAACAAAGTAGGACTTCGTTGCAGTTTAATTTGCCACGAATGACCTATAGGTCACAGGTAGGGACCGTCTCAATAACGGAATGTCGGAGAATTTGAAGTGATGAGTTATCGCTGGCATGTTAGCCTCGGGTCATTTACATCATTAAACTGACAACGCGTGACGTCAAAATAGTTAAAAATATTTTTGGGTTATTGTTTGATCTATAATTTATGGGTAGACATTCGCCAACGTTTACAGTTTGTAAATATATTCAAGAAAATTTAGGTTGTCCGAAAACGACTTAATTAAAGGTTCTTTCGAAAATGCGTAAGAAAAATGGACTAAAAAAACAATGATTTATTGTTATATTAGTTTTTTTTAGTTAAATATATCAAACGATAAAAGTTTTCTGTCTTAGATTAAAGGCAATTTTAATGCGAAATAAATTGAGGCAAGTTATTAAATCCTTAAGCTAAATGCTCGTGTTTGGAGTAGAAAAATATAACATAACTAAGAACTTTTCCTTTTTATGTAGATTAATTGCTTATCCTTCTTAATGCTGTCTCATAAACTGACTTCGGTATACTTGTTATTTTCTGTTAATATAATTATGACAAACTAGAAACTCTCCAAAGAACAGTTTCACTACAGGAGGTTGTAAACTGTAGACATTTACAGTGAACAGAAGCTTGTAAAATCTATTCTTAACAAAGTACGAGAGATAAAGAAATTAGTCTGGGCTGCAAATCGTAAGTCTCTATGGTTTAGACCGAACACAATCCGATAAACGTCAACTAAATTCCATAGTGTGTACTCTCTCAGTGCAGAAACAATTAAGATAATTGTGAAAATGAAAGTCTTCGCAGTATTTAATTATAATGTAATTAAAGGGACGTCTTTATCCTTTCATCCGAAGACACTTCGTTGCAGACTTCAATTAAAATTTAATATTTTAAGATCATAGTTTATCCCTTGGATTCTGTTAATGTAGGTTGGGTTGTAGCCTACAGCAAAATAATAAACGGGCTATGAATAAGCCGTTATTATTTCGAAAATATTAATTCAGATATTGATGGCACATCCTTAGCTTAACGTTTGAAACCCGTTATGTTTATGCGGATAATGGATATAGCCAGTTTATCAGATCAATCTCATTTTATACTTGTAATTTCGTAATAAATATCGGACAACCAATGAATAAATTAGAATCCGTAATGTAATAATAACAACAAGGATTGTTTTTTAAACAGAATAAAAAAAAAAAAATTAATGGCAAATCTATAGAAGATAAAAGGCTTTTCTTGAATTCTACTTACCTGTAATATGTAACCTCGAGCATAATCTTCGTACGTCCAACCGAAACCGTGCAGCACTTGCAACACTTCTTCATGTTGCAAAACACTGAACAGTCTGTCTAGGAGGATTTTTAACCTTATAGGGATAGCTTGTGTTCCATAAAGCATGAGAGAGGCAATGTCGAAGGCAATACTAGGTTGCACTAACTCTACCTGATGACAGTTATAAAGATGGCGAAAACCGAGTTTATCCAGGGCTGTAAACGAAAAAAATAAAATTTATAATTAGCCAATATTTATAAACGAAACAAAAAAAAAAAAAAATAGTTTACGAGTGTCTCATTCCTGTAATAATAAGATGCATACTTAAAAATTTGGAATCGAATCCATCACAAATTTGAACATGTCAACAAACATTATTACTTTATGAGTGGAATAACAGAAACAATAGTGATGTTAAATACAGTGCAGGAGTGACAACTCGAACTGACCCAATAGTTAAAGATAGGGTGCAGACAGCTAGAAAGAAAATCCCTCTACCCAGATGGGAGGTCCTAGAAGGGAATACATAGTAATTAAGCAATTGGGAAAAACGTGGTTCTACCAGTTCTAATAATAGCTTCCTAGAGATGGTTAAACGACTTGATGTAGATCGATGGACGTTGTTACAACTGATTGTCCATTGTCCGACGCCATTTGCTTCTGGACATTGGATACCAAAGACAAAAGTCGCCTTGTGGTGCAGCACCAACAGACTTGACTAAGATTGGTGTTCGGATATTCGTGCAAAACAAGAAAAAGGTATAGCGGCGGAACAAATAGCATTTTGTGATTTATTATTAACGAGTAGGAAGTAGTACAGCTACACAAGACTAACCTACTGAAGATATTGAAATAAATATTTGGAAATCTGCGAATCATTCGTCTGTTAACATAATAAACAGAAAGAATTTTTGGAAAAAACGGTAATTAATTTTTTTTAAGTTAAAAAAAAATATCAATCTGAATTTTCGAGAGAGTTAAAATTAGAAATTTCGTTTAACTAAACACTTTTTTTTTTTCATGTTAGCAATAACTTTGAGTCATTTGGAGATCAATTTTTTTTTTTTATTTTATTCCGAGTTTAAACATGCAAAACATTAATTAATAATGATTTTTCTACTGTAGTATTTTTAAATAATTAATAATATTTTTTTGGATAAGTATTTAAATTTTAACTGCTTAAAATGTAGATATAGAGGCTTTGATAAAATTTCTGCAAAGAAGACGTAGGACGTATTTAATTAATTTTATAATTGTAAAAAATATCACGTTATATAAAAACGTTAGACCAAGTACAAATTTATTAACAGCATGCCTAATATTTGTTTAAATTCCGAGATTAAACACAAATTGCAGATCTTTATTTATGAGATAAAAGCATTTCTAACCTATTGTACCTCAGATGCCACAGAATAATTAGTCTGACAAAAGGTATCTGTGTAAACTATTGCCTAATTTTCTGTATGACCTCAAACACATTCGTGACATTCTATAGCTCACGTTCACCGTCACGCGTGATAACATGACAAATAACGTCGGGAAAATTCTATTGGATAAGGAGATTTTACACGACGGATCAGAGGTCACTCATGCACCTGTAC
>WUQG02418592.1:0-15424 GCA_011317285.2 Androctonus mauritanicus | reverse complement strand
TTTGCTTATTCATGTATGGTCAGTGTTTGTTTACTAACATAATTTGACCTGTATTTGATAAATAAATAAATAAATAAATTATTACATAATTTAAGATAATTACATAATTATTTTAACAAAAATAAATTATATAACATAATGTATAAATGTATGTATGTGTGTGTGTGTGTGTGTGTGTGTGTGTGTGTGTCATTATATAACATATTACTGGACAAAAACTAAACTATCATATGTTCCATATACACAATTTTCATCATATTATGATAGTTATTATATATGTTAATTTTACTATTGACAGATTAATAACTTATAAAAACACTTTTGTATAAATTGCATAAGTTGGGAAGCAAAAGAAATCAAACAAATTGGAAGTATGGATTGGGTGTTATCAAACAATAACACCCAACTCATACTTCCAATGCACTACAGTACATATTTGCTATATTTTTGCTGCACTTTAAAATTAATCTGAATGTTAATAACTACAAATTTCTAAAATGTATACTTTCTTATTTTTAAACAGCAGAGAACAGATAAAATAATATGTTGCATAATATAAAATGGGAATCAATAAATTGTTTGATTGCTTAAATGGGGAGTCTAAAATGACCATTAGTATGCTTACATAGTATTTGTCCTCATAGAAGAAAAAATAGATATAATTCAAACATTAGACAAAAGTAACTTTATATTTATTTTTTCTGCATGGAATATTTAATCTTAATCCATTACCAGTGAACAGTTACAGTCTGGAAGCCCAAGTGTTCAAACTGATGTATGATTTGAAATTTAGTGGTATGTTTATATTTGAAAGAAGAAACAATTTTATATGCTCATTCATGGTCATTTCATTTTCTTAACTTATTTATTCTAATAATAATTGTTAAAAGCCTTAATTTTTTATATTGTGATTTAATATTCAATTTAATAATTGAATTACATATGTAAATATAAAAAAAATTATTAACTTATTAAATGATTAAGCTATATCTTCACATTATGTTTAAGAGAGATACAAAAAAAAATAATTATTCTTTTAAAATACAAGTAATTTTCTATCTAAACACTCATACACTTTCACTACCTTGAAATTTGTTTTAAGTAATGATTGTTTTCAAGTAATGATTGCTATGCAAAAGAAAATTCTTTTATCAGAATTATTTGAATAGTATCAATTTTATAAGTAAATAAATAATTTTACATTCATATACCATTGTTTTTACATTTTAGAATTCACGTAATTTGTATACCATGGAAAGTTATTTCTTAATTTCTGCACAAAATTTTTGTAAATTGTGAAGTTTTTATAAATCATTCTTTCCTTTTTAGTTTATTTTTTCTTTGAAAGTACTAAGAGGAGAAATGTTGAAAATTTGGTAAGAATAATAGCTATTTTTTAGAGAAAATTAATATATTTATAAATATTAATATAGTTTGATATAGTGTGTTGAAATTTTTGTGTTTAAATATAATAATGTGTGATTGCACTATTAAATTAAATTAGGAACCTGTTCTTATATAATTTTGAGATTTGAAGAATATGGAAAACTTTAAAAAAGTAAATTTTTATGTATGTATGTTCATTGATCAAATTTGAAACTGTAACAGATTTGCATACTTTTTATACAGAAACTTTTTTCATCTGAAACTAATAGATTGTAATGAGAATTAATATAGTATGATTGATGATAAATATATAATGATAGTACAACTTGATTAAACAGATATATTTAACTTTCTTAAACCTATAATCAAAATTCTTCTTTAGCACTTTGAAAATGTGATTCTCTGTGCTTTCTATATAAAATTTTATGGACTCTTGTTATATAATTAATCATTTAATTTTCTATAATTCTTAATAGAAAACATTATATATAAAAGTATCTTAAATTTGATCTCTGAATGCAATATATTTTTTTTTTTTTTTATTCTGTCATAATTATTTATCTTGTTAGTTATAATTTGATCTATGTTAGTTATACATGATGATATAATTTTAATACAAAGTACAATTATACTTAAAAATTTTGGCAAAATCTAATCTTTTTGTTTTTATTTAAATAAAAGAAAGTTTTAATTTTCATAAATTATAGACTGTTCTATGTAATGTAAATGATAATAAATTATCATTTATATTTTTCATTAAAAATATAAATGTTAATAATTATAATTTCATTGAAAATTATATGTATTCTTTTTATTTAAATATATATTCAACAATTATTTGGAATATACTAAATTAAACAATATGGATGCACAAGTTAAGCATAAATGATTAATTTCATATAATTTTCTTCATTATTAATATAACAATAATAATCAATAATATTTAAAAAATTTTTATTTTTGCTGCATGACACACACAGTTCAACACCTTTTACATAAAATACAAATATTTATAAAGTAATTATCTAATATTCAAATGCATTTATCAAAATTTAGCATTTGATTATTTAGAAAGTGTAAATAACAGTTAAAGTTGTATATAATATATTTTTAAGATCTATGCACAGATGTTATGGTTGAAATTTTTGACCTTTGAAATTTCTATATTTTTTTTCATTCAAAACAATTTTCTTTTTAAAATATATGACGTAAATGTTCACAATTGTTATTTCAAGCACACAACTGAGTTGTAAGCAATATAAAATAATATGGTAAAAAAATATATATATATATGATCATTAATTTATTATGAGGTAAAATACCTCTATTTTGTATATAAATTCTGATAAAGTATGTGCCTTTCTCGAATTAATAACTATAAATTTCTGTTCTGTAGCCAAAAATGTTTGTTTATTATTATAATAATTTTAAATTTTGTTTGTATAATTATGATGACAAATTTTTTTTGTAGTTTATGTAAATGGTAAATGATGATAATTTATGCTCAATATATACATATATTCTAGAAAATAGTTTTGATAAAGGATAAATTAATGTACTGTATGTTGTTTAATATTGTTTTGAGATATTAAGAGTACATAATTTGTATTGTCTTCCTTGTACAGTTCATATTGTAATAATAAATATTAGAAATTCTAATAAAAATTATATATATATTTAATCTATCAAATTTTCAGAAATATTGTTAATTTTGATTTAAAGAAACTATAATTAAAAAAAAAGTTAATTTTTGACAATAAGTAATTTATAATAATTATTAAATTCAGACACCAATACAAAAAAAAATAATCTTTAATATATTGTAAAATTTAACAGAACACAAATTATGAAAATATTCTTGAATAATACAGAAGTTTAAAGGAAAATTGTGCTTTACATATACCGTATATAATTTTTACTTTGTTTTTTTATACAAAATATTAATTTTCAATAATCCTCATAATAGGTTTGTGATAATTTGATAGTTCTGGTTGATTTAACATGTCTGGTTTAAACTGTGTAATGATTCGTGTCTGTTGAATCACATGATGTACTCTGTTGGATTTAGGGCGTAATAAATCTAGTAGAGATTTTGGTTTAGGAGGCATTAGTTTCATTGTCTCTTGCTGATTTGGATAAAAGAAAACATATTCTGGCTGGTCTGATTTTAAAAATTGTGGCATTCCAGTTTCTGATGGAATGAAGACAAACTCCTCATCTGCAGATTTTGGTTCAGGCGGCATTTCTTGCATATGGTCTGCCATGGCAGATGGATGTTCAGGTAGTGAATGTGGCAAAGGAAATGGTGGTACAGGGTGATACATTAATGGGGGAGGTGGCAAATGGTGATAGTATGGGAGTGGATTAAACATGGGTGAAGGTGGTAAGGAATGAAGAGGATGATAAGGTGATAATGGCACAAATGGTGTAGGAGGAGAGCTGAATGGATGAGTGAAAGGAGGTATAAAAAATGGTGGAAGAGGAGGGGGAGGTGGTGGTGGTAAAAGAGAACCCATGAAGAAGGGATGTGATAGAGGTCCAGGAAATATAGGTTCCGGAAGTGAATGGAAAAGAGATGATGGAGAGATACTCTCTTTTAGTAAAAATAAAGGTGTAGCCATTGATGCTATCTTTTCTTCTATATTTGGTTGATATTTTTCACTAAGTATTCTGAGCTTAGTACTAAGAATCCTCCTTATGAAAGATGCTGCACCAAATAGATCCATAGGATTTAATTTAAAAGGGTTCTCATCTCGTCTGAATGATTGCAATAGATTTCTTACTGGAGGAAGAAACTTTGGACGAAATCTTCCAAAAGACGGAAAAGTTAGTTTCCTTTCTGGCTTTGGCTTGAAAGGGAATGGAAATAACGGAAATGGTAAAGATGGTGGTGGTGGCGGCGGCGATGGGGAAGAGAAAAATTTCGATTCCTGCTTAGGTTGAAGACTTTGAATGGGTATGATATCATCTTTGGAAATTTTATTTTTATTAGAATTCAACATAATGGTCATTATTTCTTCTTTGTTATCGTCTTCAAGTGGCGATGACTTTATTGGTTCACTTCCAGCTGCTTGAACTATTTCTTTTTGATCATTATTAGTGTTTGTTTCATCCACAGGAAATGCTAGGAAATAAGTGGAATCTTGAGAATCTGGTAAGAGGGAAGAAAGAACTTCTGATTCTCCAACATTTCCCAACTGAAAGAAAAAAAAAAGAGATTAAAAATTTTGAAATAGCAATAAAAAATTTATTTAATCACACTAAATAAAAGTAAAAACTTACAGATGTAACTTCATCTTTTTGTTCAGTTCCAGAAGTTAAACAAATAGAAGCTGAAATTAGAAAAATTGACTGAAATTAAGAAATATTCCTCTGTTTTAAGAAAAATTCTCGTAATAGTTTTTTGACCCAGATTTTAATGTTTAAGGAAATAAGAGGGAGGAAGAAAAGATAGAATGCTTTATATAAAAGAAGAGGAAAAGATGATATCCAATAGGCCAGTTGCAACTGAATGATAAGCATTTGATTAACAAACATGCTCATGACCTTAAATAGTCGGAAACCCTCTATTTATAGAAAAATATTTACCTAGGGAACAAAGAACATATAAGGCCAAAATCTGCCTCATAACTGTGTCTTCAGGATAAATAGCTCGCCTGTAATAACAATATCAATGAATACAAATAAAAATAAAATTTAATATCTAAAAATGGTAACTACAAATTTAATCATTTAAAAAAAAATTTTTTTTTAATGATCCGGTTTCGTCCTTACCTAAATAATTAAGGAAGTGTTACATAAATCAGTGTCATATAATAGAAACCTAGATAATAATTTTTAATATATAGTGTATATACGTAGATGGCCTTGTTAGTTATTAGGATGATATGGTATTATTATTATTAACCTGTATCGTTATTATTTTTGTATGTGAGTATATCTCTGGGAGCCGGATGTCGGGTTAGAACGAGACCCAGGATGACCCAAGTGTTACAGGATCTTGTTTGTAACTAGTTTTATAGAAGAAAACTTTTTTTTTATAAAAGATTTAGCTAAAAATATAAAAATATTTTCCATTGAGTTTTTAATTTTTTTTTTTTAATAGTTAAGAAATCAATTAAATTTTTAATGACGAAATAAATAGTCAAATTTTAATGATGATTAGTTAATTTTATTATTTACTTCAATCTTTTATAACTATAGATTTATTAAGAGTTGCTCCGATTAAGATAAAAATTATGAAATAAAAACTAAAACCGAATTAAAAAAAAACTTTCCACAATTATAGAATAGTTGAAAAATAAAATTGTACGAAAAAATATAAAAAAAAATATTTTGGAAAAAATTTTAAAATTATTATTACTAACATTTTACTGACAAAATATAAAATTAATTAAAATACGTTATTAAAAATTCGTGTTGAAATTTTGCGAAACGCATTCATAATAACAACAACAAAAGCCTCAAAACACTAGATCTACATCCCAAGACATACATAACACTACAAAAGGCATCACTACTCAATACATGCAACATAGTAAGCAAGTTTCTCAGCAATGACACTGACAGTTAGTTAATACACATCTAAATATCTCAAGTAGCTATGTCTTGACTCTTGTCCGATATAGCACTTTGCTCAGGAGTTATTCCGTGCTCACATTGATAAACAAATAAATAATAATAATAATAATAATAAAATTAAGCTCAACGGAAATATAGCAGTTACTGGAAAATAACGAAAGAATTGCACGGATAAATGGACCATATTAAATTTGAACAGAATGTTAACATTTAAAAAAAAAAACATGGATGGAAATACTCACCTGGAGGAACTGTTAGGCGGCTATTGTAAAAGAGGAACGAATCGTCTGCAACGTCATCCCGTCTTTATAACGGAGGACGGGATGCGTAAGCGGACAATTGCGCCACGCGAGATGCGCGATAGAAGGTCATTTACACACACAGACCGGTCTGCTGCGAGAACCGAGATGCTTCCGTCTTTCAGACCTCATCCGAGACCTACTTCGATATTTTCCTGTCTTCTCCGCTTGCTAAAAATATGTTGTTTGTTAGCAATGGGGTCATCTTGCGATGGTCTAGGGGGGACTGGTTGACCCCGTTCCACCATCTTGCTGGAAGGAAAACGAACGTTACAAAATTATAGTAGTCATTTTCTTACTATTTCCGAAATACTCTTGCTAATAAACTAATCGCCCTCTTGTGGACTTTTTTTTATTGTTGAAATATTTTTGTCGGTTTTTTTTCTTCTATTCGAGACTCGATGTTTATAGATTCCGAATGCTAGTATTTAATCTTTTCGATACCAGAGAAAAAACTAAATGAATATCAAATTTTAAAAAGAAACTAGCCTTTAAAACTTATCGTTAGAAATAATCGCACCATCGAAATAATCGAGTTTAATGAAAGAATTGCAAGAAAAAAAAACACTTTTTGTATAAGGTGTAAAGAAATAGCGTATAATAAAATTCGACACAAGTAAAAGCAGCCGCGCTTGCCTGACAATATTTTTGCGCCCTAGGCAAAATATGAAAATATGTCTCCTTTCTCTCTAACCTTTGACAAGAAACCGAACAGAGGATGGAAAAGGGATTTACAGTAGGCAGCGATTCTTCGAAGTCCGAATGTATCGGCATGTCGTACGGGGCAATGTTTTTTTCAATAACATTGCCCCGTACGACATGCCGATACATTCGGACCCTGCATAATGAAACAAAATTGACTATTGCACAGTCAATTTTGTTTCATTAAATTATTTTTTTCTTTTAACCTTCCTACTTACATACGGATACGCGTGCATAAAAGCATATACACTCCAGTTCTGATATATCTTTTAACATCGGCGTGACAGCCTCGATGTAAGAATATATCGGGCGACTATCAATGTCCCTCTTAACAACACTCAAGAATTAAATATTCAACAAAAAGAAGTATAGTTTTATTATATTTTTTTTATTTAACTACAGTTACGTTACTGTCTATAATTTTCTTATAAATTCCACGTATAACAAGATCTGATATATATTTTCCCCAATTTCTTTTTCCTTTCTCTTCAAATCGATATATCATTTATATTTTAAGGCGTTTATTATTTTGTAAAAATTTCCTCGCACAAACCGATAAAATTTGTGCGCGGAATATTTTTTGTGTTGTAATTTCTAAACTTTTTATAAAACTGGCTTCTCTTTTTTAAACTAGCAGTCATTTTCTACGGAAATTTTTATTTTTATACTGGACTTTAAAAAGATTTATATAGGGTTTAAAATCTCTACTAGAAAATTTTTTTAATTTTCTTATATTAAAAAATTAGAATATGTGTATATATATATCTATATACACACAGGTTGACATCCAAAATCCGGCAACCGAAAATCCGGATTCTTCAGTATTCCGTCATGAATTTCAGGAGCGTATTTTCAAATTTCCCTGCACTTTTTTCATTAAAATTCTGAGGATCTGTTTTGTTTAGTTTTGAATGTATTAAAATTGAATTAAAATTCTGTAGAACCATCTGTACTGTATTTTATTTAGTTGATGAACAATAAAATTTCGTTTTCTTTTTACTTAGTGTTTATTTTTTTCCTTTAAAAGACTGTAAATGTGGTAATTTTCTATTAAATATATACAGCATATATAAACCTTCATTTATCCGGCATATTCAAAAATCTGCCACTCCTCAGGTCCCGAGGTTGCCAGATTTTTGAACATTTACCTGTATTTCTATTATTTTATTATATTGTAAGATACTATATCACTGTATTTTTTTTATAACAAATCAATAAAAATTAAAAAAAAGTTAATATATATATCACTGTCAATAGATTACATACAAAATTATTTTTTTTCGTAGACATTTTAGCAATAGAAAAAAATTAACTATAAACAAATTCAAACAAAAATGAGTCTAAAGTACACGAAACAATCTAACCAATTTTCCCATTAATTGGCTTTCAATTAATTTTAGATTTGTTTTACAAATTTTTGAATAGTCTTCTATTGGAAATTTGAAAATTTCTCTACATTATGTCTGATTAATAAATTACAATTAAATTAATCAGGATAAAAATAATGATCTATAAAGACATAATTTGTATTTTTAATCATTTGATTGACTATATTTGTTAAGGAATCATAAAAATATAATAGTAAAAATATTGAAAAAACATAGATAAAAGTATAAAATATTTGATATGATTTTTATTTATAAATTGTATCATCATTGAAACAGAAAAATTAATTCAATAAGAGTTCACTCTTTAAAAAATTTTATCATTAAAAAAATACCCTAAATTTGATATTATTTATTTAAAAATTAAATGATTAGATTACTATAGTTTATTAATTCAAAGCCATACAATAAGTAATTTGTATATAGATATTCCCTAGTTTACATACTTCCAACTTTCATAAATTAGACTTTATGTATAATGTTTTCTATGATTTTATTAAGATAAAATGTGAAAAAATATATTCCGTATATGCAAAATACAATTTTCACATGCAAGTTCCTTATGGATGAAAAATGTGAAACTATACAATATACTTAAGCAACTACATATTATGCACATTTATAACTCTTTTTTTAATGCCATCCTTCCTGGTAATAGCTTTTAGAAAAAAATAAGGACGATTCTGTACATGTTATAAAAGTACTTATGTTCCATATAATTCCGATATTTCAAAAAATTTTTTAAATTTTATGTTTATAATCCAATATTCTTGATTTATGTTAAGTAAATATTTTATAGATGAGTTACTTTTGAGCATATCACAATTATTTTAATTAATGAAAAAATAAAAATCTTAAATATTTACACTTTATTGTAATATAAAAGAAATTAATGAGTTTTAAAAATACATATTATTATCATAAATATCAAATTAAAAATTTAGATTGATTATAAAATTATTATATTTATTTATGTTTTCACCTTTTAGAGAGAATCTCTGCTTTAATGAATGAATAAATAAATAAATAAAATGAGAAAATAAAATTAGAACAGAAGGTGTTAATGTACAATATTATAAAATTCAGATTAATTGACTTATATTGTACAGATTGTTCATGATTTTTCCATATCATTGATACAATATCATTTCATACAGTGTTTGCCTCTTTTATGGAATGATATTATTCCATTATTAATGTAGCAAAAATGCAAATAAAGCAATCATTGAATTCTATTTTAATTGAAAATTTATAAAAACTAATAAGTGTCTGAATTTTTTGTTTATAAAAATAAATAAACTAAACACTTATTATACTTTATTATTACTCTAAAAGATCTCGACAATTAGATATTTTAAGATATAAATAATAAACTAACAATATTATTATTATCGGATGTAACTTTTTATGCAGCAGAGTGAAAAGTTTCATTCAGGTGATAATAACCATTTAGAATTCTTTTGCTAAAAAATTAATTTTTTGGTTTACATTAAATTTTCTTTATGAAAATATACTCAATCCCAATTATGTATGTGAACTGGAAAAGATAAAAACAAGCACAGATAATACAAGAGGTCCATAACTTATGCAGTTTCAGAGATATGTGAATGTGTAAATCTCTATTTTTTTCAAATTTCCGAAAATGTGAATGAAAAATTCATTAAACAATTTATTTTTTTTATAAAAATATTACTTATGGCCTTAAATTTTCCTTTCTATGTTTAAAATATGCTCATAAACTTTACTTAGCTATTCCATTTGCTAATGTGCCTATTTGCATATATTGAATTTAAAATTGTTGGACTTACATAGAAATTTTTTGGATGAACAATCATGTTAGTTGGGGACTTACTGTATTTCATTTCATATAAACGACAGAAAACTTGAAAATGCAGAGGATCAACTTTTCATATATTTTTTAAGAAAATTTTGTAATAATTTGACCTAAAAAATTTGATATATAATTTTCTATATAAAAATTTATATGAATTATAAATTTATTAAAAATAAGTTAGAAACTAGTGAATAGTATAGAAATATTATTACAGGTAACCCTTGTATAACATGGCTTCCTACAAGATGGTTTTGCTCTAACACGATTAGAAGATTGCAGAAATCCTCATTTAGCACAATACTTTTACTACACGGGTTTTACTTAAGGCATTTAGAAAATTGCATTTACTCTCATACAACATAAAACATTTTCATTAATTTTTGTAAATCCAAACTATGGATGTACAATACACAAATAAAATACAATCATTGTGAAATACTTGCTAAAATTAGTCATAAATGAAATTTCACTATTAAGGAAGATACAATTATTAAATGAATGTTATATATGCTGTATACTTCTTTCTTTCTTTTTGTTTTTTATGAGTCTTACAGATATATTTTTTCTTTATGTTTTGCATTATTAATATTTTTAATAAAAATTAAGTTTCTTATGCAGAATTAAAGAAAGTTATTTGTTTTTAATTGGTTTTGAAATGTAGCTCATTTTGTATTGGCTCCAGGTCTTATATTATGATTTCACACAACATGGCATTTTTTAGGAACCTATCTAACATGTTATATAAGGGTTTAAATATAACCCTCACCAAAACTATTACAAAAAATTAATTTTTTAACAAAAGAATTCTAAATGATCATCATCACCAAATGTAAAAAAGATGTGAAGGGCTATAAATCCCATAAATATATCTGAATTGATTTTTGAAATTTTGAAAATTAACTTCTGCATGTCTCTCTCAAAAATCATATTTTTATTATCTATATCTGAACATAAAATAAGAGCAATTATATAATAATTTATTTGATTTGAAACATATTCCATCTTATATTTATCAGGTAGTGATATCTTTTTTTATATAAGATATTGTTTATGAATTTTTGCATAGACATAAGCATGTAAATTCCTACCTATTATTTCAGTTAAACAAATTTTTATTCTTCTTAGTTAAGGTCTTATATTATATAGGTTTGCTTGTTCTCACACTTTTGCAAATACTGAAGGCTGAATAGCTCCATGTGATTATCCAAATAACTATTACCACTAATATACCAGAGATAGGGATGGTTCCAAGATTTTTCAGAGTTCAAAATTTATTTCAAAATACTCTGTTCAGATATTTTGAGAATAAATTTTGAACTTTAGAATTAATTCAATATAGCATTAGAATTAATGAAACTTTAATTTTATATTTGTTATATGAGAAAAAACTCATATAGTAAATATAAATGAAATTGGTGTTAAGGCAAATGAGTTTTTGCATTAACACCAATTTTTGAACACTAAGTTCATATAATAAAGGATTACTGTACTTATACTATAGTAGTAAAAATTATTACCTGATCCAACAAAAGGATCTAAAACAATATCATTTCTTTTAATTTTTGCCATATTTGCCATTATTAATGAAAGTGTTGGATCCATACTAGTATTACCAATAAATTTTCTTTGCTTTAAATTAAATTTATTTATCATAGCTCTCTGACCACCACATACCTACAGTATAAAATATTTATTTCATTTATGAGTAATTTGCAATATATTAATTCTATAAAAAATTTAAAGATTAGAAAACAAGAAAACAGAACAAGACAAATTTATTTTAAAACTTACCCAACGGCCAAAGAATAGTCTGTAAGGTTTTTCAGGAACTGTATTTGGATCTAGTCCATAATACTCAATTAAATGAAAACTATGATTTGGTTCATTTAACTGAATAGGGCCTTCAAATGGAAGGTAATGAAATTCCTAAAAAATGTTTTGAAATTAGACTCTAATATTAAATAAAACATATAATTGACCTGGGTTCAATTTCTTGATCAATCATCTAATATATGGAAAACATCATTTTTTTGTATCTGTATTTTGTGTTTCAAATAAATTAAATTTATTATGATAAAGTGGAATGTAATTATAAATATTGGTAGTAGATAATTCATAAATTTTGATCATTTCTGATTTATAGCAGCAGAGTTTGAAATTCTTAGAAAAAAATTCTACCATAAGTCAAGGATTACATATATATCATATAATTATTATTATATTATATATTGCTTTATCATATAAACTTCAAGGACAAGAAAAACTAGCACTTATGTGTAGTAAAACAGTACTCTTTTAAGAACATATTTACAGTAAGAATACATGGAATAGAATAAAACAAGAATTTTAAATATTTAAAGTATTGTAATTTATAGGTTTTGAAAGATGATCATCATTTACTGCTGATGATAACCATGTATTAGTTGAAATTACTTTGGTTAGAATAAAAGAGTATTGTTTTCTACCTATATATGTTTTGAATTATCAGTTTTCTTTTCATTTGTCCAAAAAAATATTTTAAAAAACGTTAAATGAACTATTTTTATTGGATATAAGTTTTTATTAAAATCTTTCTCCAGAATAGAAAAGATAGATTTAAATATTAATATATAAATAAAGATAAAATGTTGTATTATTTTATAATCAAGAATATGAATTGTACTTGAACTTACTTCTATTTTGTTTATTTTTTCTTCTCTACTCAACTTCTTCCCAAAACTTTCAATCTGAATTCTAAAGGATTGATCAGATTTTGAATAATGTGCCTATAGTAATTGTATATAATAGATATTTATAATATTCTGTGATACTTATAAAACAAATATGTAAGTATAAATGATTTATATGTAAACTTGTAATCAAAATATCAAAGATATAACAGTTTATCAAAATCAACAGGATGTCAAATCTTTATTTTTATCATTTAATATTTTTCAACTTTATTATTATTAATAATCTAATAATTATTGAAAATTATAAATTTAACTCTTTGAGTTTTAGATAAATGCAAAACAAATTCCTAAACCTGTCAGGAATAATGCCTTACCCAAAGCTGCAAAGATAATCTATTAATATTAAAAAATATAAATGAAAGAGATAATACATAAGATACTATGATAATACTGAGTGAGCAGAAATACTAGGAACTATGCATTATAGAGAAATTATTTATTAATTACATAACTACTTTACAATACATTGTTTACATTAAAAAACAATTATGATACTAGTAGAAATTTTGGAAACTTAATCAAATATCTGAATAATCAAAAATATGCATGAATTATCTGTAAATATAGTAAAAATCATCTATAAGCATATAGTAGACTTACATACAACTTTCATCAAAACTGGAAAATCTAAAGTTTTTGACTATTTCACAGAAACATTATATTTTATTTATTATTTTTTAATTTTAACAAATAATTACTCATATTAGCTTCAGTTAGTTAATATGAGTAATTATAGTTAATAATTACTTATTAACTAATATTTAACAAGTATTATAAGTTTAAACACTTGTCCATTACTGGAGCATTAGTGATAAAGAGGGAAGATCTCTTTATCACTAATACTGGGAAAGAGGGATGATATCCTCCCTCTTTTCCAGTATTATAATTAATGTACAGTTTATTTTGTCACAGTTGATTGCAAATCATAAATTACTACAATGATCATGAGAATACTACACCTATTAAATTGTTATCTCAAAAAGAAAACATTTCTAGATCCAGCTTTATAAGGAGTTTTTTTTTTGTTTTGTTTTGATGAGTAACATTTGTGATTTAAATTTGGCCAGATCTTTTAAGAACACCCTGTATTTAAACATTAAGAACTTAAAAATAATAATGGCTAAGCTGTTCACTGAAATATTGATTTGAATTAATAGTTATAGTTATGATGATATTTTTATCATTTTATAGGATTAGATTTGTCTTTAGTTATCATCTACTTAACAGAATAGAAGGAAGCAGTAACACCAAAGTTCTGCTTGTGAAAAAAAATATGATTTTATAACAAAAACAATCATATTTTCAAAAGCATATAAATCTTAAAACATTATTTGCATTCAAAATATTAAATTTTTAGCACTTATTGAGGCATTCTGTAAATAAAATTGTATTATTTATATGTTAAATAAAATTTAATATATAAATAAATCTTTTTTAATTACTTTATAATGTAATAACAGCAATTAATGTATGTGCAATACTTTATTATTAATAAAATAATAATTAATGCAATTTCAAATCTTTTTTTCTTTTTAAGATATATTTCAAGTTTTTTTTTTTTTTTTGGTAATTCAAGGTAGTGTCATTCTTGTGCACATCAAAATATAGAGATTATCCATCTGTATTTTCTCAAACTAGAGTATTATTATTTTTTATAATAGAAATGATTTGTTATTATACAAAAATGATATACTTAGTAATGATGTGATTATATAAAAAACTGACATTTCATTTTATAGTTCTGAGAGACAAACAATTACATGAAATAAAATTTGTCTATAAAATTAATAGCAACTAAAAATTTCATCCTTTTTTATGGATATATGATATTTGTGAAATTTGGGTGTATACTATAACTATATTTTAAAATATAAAGTTGTGATACGCAACAGAATGCAAGTTGTAATCACTATCTTTACGTAAATCAAAAAAAATATATTCTTACTAGAAATGCCTTTGGTAAATTTCTCACTTGTTCATGTAGATCACTACATTCATCACTGCAACACCACAATTCATACAAAGATCTATTAAAAACAAAATTAGATTTAATAATTACAATGAAATAAATATTAAATAAAAAAAAAACAGTTTACTTGTTTTAAAAGATGAGTGAAAATATCAATAATCTATATGCAAATATTAATAAAGAGTTCTGATTAAAAAAAAAAGGATTTTTTGATGTAATTGCCACCATCTTGCAATACTGCCATAATATATTAAATAACTGTGTAATTTTATATTATATTTACATTATATTATATTCTGCTATCGTAATGTTTAAAATTCTCGAAGAGTTTTGGAAATTTCTGAAATTTGAAAATGAAATTTCACAGTCATAAATGTGAATATTCATAATCAAGGAGCTCCTATATAGTATATTGTTATATAATGTACAGTCTATGACAAAAAGGTTTTGACCTCTACCGTAGGGGCTGCATTAGAGGAAGTAGTTTCGATTGTAGTCTGGAAAATCTCTGCACAACAGCTTGTAATGAAATAGAC
>WUQG02418581.1:0-15425 GCA_011317285.2 Androctonus mauritanicus | reverse complement strand
AGGATTTGAAATATGGACTTAACTCATTTTTTTTAATTTTATGACTTATGCCACTTTCATTCTCACCGGCTCATATAGTCTTAAGTATCAAAGTATTAAGTTTACTAAGATACAGTAATGCTTAAAAAATGTATTGTAATGTAAAAAATGTATGTAATTGTTAATTGAACAAAGAAGGCAATTCACACTATTGGCATAAGTCAGACAAATTCACTCACTCTCTAGTGAAATATGCTTTCCGATCAACCTTGACTGGAGCATCATTGGACAAAACTTGACTGTTACCCATAGTGTGAACAGGTTCATTATAAACAATGCAAAAATATTTGACCAGATTGAGAGCAGAGAGATATCTAACTGAACAGCTCAATAGTGTGGATCAGGCCTAAATGGGTTACAAGTGTGTGCAGAAATACTGAAGATTGTAAATTTTCTTATAGTGATAGAAAAAATATAACATCCTTTTTATATAATTATTAAAAAGTTTATAACCATTTCAAACAAAAATTCTGCTATAAAGAATTTATTTTCTGAAGCAAACTATAGTTTCTCATAAAAAAATTAAAATTTTTTTTTGTTTACAAATTTTATACAAATTCAATATTTAATAACTTCTTTAGCAATATATATATATTTTATTTTTCTTATCAAAATTATATAATATGAAGACAATATAATGAATTTTCTTTCCAATCCTGATGCAATGACCTAAATTTCTCAATTTTTATTAATATGCCATACAAATATTTTATCATGACATAAAGATTAAGAAACACTTTTAAATGATAATGCATTTTAATAATCTAGTATTCAGAATTTATTTTTATGACAGAAGTCTAGACTTTCTGCTCAAGATGAAAGCATATTAGTTTGTTCGACATTTGCCTAGAATTATTATTATATATGAATCTGTAAAATGATTAATACAGTATAATAATCATTCAAGAGATTGAATGATTATTATATTAAAAATATAAAAGATTCTAGGCAGACATAGTCAAATCAATACACTTTCACCTCATTCCTCAATGTTTACATCTTGTGAGTAGAAAGTCTGAACTACCAATATCTTTTTGCATCCTCTGTCAGCAGTAAAAATTATCAATTTGATTAAAATTTTATAACTGTTTAATAAATTTCTAATCTGGTTAATGTTTTCATAAGATTTTTAAGGTAACAGAACTATTCATCATAATTTTAATAATTAAATTAATCTAACTTTTTAATAAAAGTTTTTTCTTTAGAAGTTTATAGAATTAATATTAGGTTTTCCTATTAAAAGAAATCCAAAGAAAATATTTTTATTTTGCTCTGTGGAAATAAAATATTTATTTAGACTTTGTTAGTATGTCATATTTATTTAGAGCAGGATATATTTGAAACTGTAGCTGTAAGTTTTTTCCATTAAAAACACCAAATTATTTTATAACTTTTCAAAATTATAGAACTGAAACCTTTCAAATGATTTTGAATTTCGTAATGTATGCCGTACATTGCCCAGTATACATCTGATAAATAATTAAGTACACTTATTCACCTTTATTCAACGACATTGAATTCCTTTTGTTTGCAGCACCATCAAAAAAGCGTTCTTCCATAAAAGGCATATTTGTATATTTAATAGAAGGAGACATCAAATATTGAATTATATTATAAGCATTCATGAGTTCATAACTTAAGTTAGGAATTTCTTTTTTTGTTCGACATTTCCTTTTAGGACGATTCAAATGCGATTTTCGAGTCGTCCAATCCGATATAGAATCAGTTTTTTCAATATCAATAACTGTTTCGATATTATCATCTGAATTAACAGCTTCTGAAGCTCTTTCACGAGAATCGTTTTCACTCATTTCCACTTGTTGAATTTCATTCATTTTCGGTTCTTAAAAGTTTAATTAATAACAGCAGTATACATTCTAGAATTCTACCCTTAAATTAGTAGTAAATATCGATTATTACTATTTTAAAGCAATTCCAATCATTTAAATAAATATAAATTAAAAATCAAAACCTATCTGCGATCACAAGAACATCCGACTACAATACTCTGTTCCCTATTGAATAGTGATGTCGATGATTGCATAATTCAATTGCATATTGAAATTTTATTGAAATATTTTATAAAATTCTGGAAATAATATTCTTTTATTTTTATGTAAGCTATATGTTTTAATATAAGATATTAAATCATAATCTTTTTTTTTTTTTAAATTTTCGAAACAAAATCAATATAGTTTGTCAAATTTTTAACAAATTTTATTTAAAAATTTTTTATTTTATATTTTAAAAAAATTAACAATTATATTATATTTTGTTTTATATCGACTATCGAAGATCAAATATAAATTTGATTATATATAAATACCGGTAATTCTGTCATTTGCGATAAACTTATGAGTTTCGTATCTAAAATTTATTTATTGTATATAATATTTAGATAATTTATTTAAAAATAACAATTAAATAAAAAACTTATCATATAGATATATTTCATACAAAACTAAAATTTAGAAAAATTTATTTATTAAATTTTAGGACTTTTAAACAGTTATTAATTCATAACAATAATGTTACATTTAAATATTCATAAATTTTATGAAATTTTTTTAATTATAAAATAGAATATTTAAATTTCAAATTTCATACGAAACTAAATTGGATTTAAAATATTTCCATGGATTCGATCCATGTTTTAGGCAGATTGAGATTATTGTATGTTTTTGTTTTGGTAAATAGTTTAATAAAAGCAAACTCTATAGATATATTTGAGAATGAATTAACAATAAAAGTCAAACCAGGGACGGAAGAATGTTTTTATCAGAAAGCCAGCTTAGGACAAGTTTTAGATCTAGAATATCAGGTTAAGTTTTGACAGTTTATATTTGGCGCAATTTTAGCTAGATATAATTCATTTTTTTCCTCTTATGATTCGGAATATCTATCTTTCCGCTCCGAAAACTGATCTTTTCGTTTTCTAACAACAAAACAATGAAAAATATTTTCGATTTTTTCGTCTGTAACAAAATCCATTAGTTTAGCGAAAACTATAATTATTGAATATCCACCTTATGTTGGATATGAATCCTTTGATAAGTCAATTGTTGTACTTTTGCTAACATTCAAACATAATCCTTGATTTGCATAATTCAATCATCCAATGGAATTAAAAAAGTATAAACAACACAGTTATTTTATTCATTATACAATCGTATTGATACAGTAAAAGTGTATAATGAACAAAATAATTTCTGTTCATACATAGAACAGAAATTCCAATGTTTTATCCATGTAGTAAAACAATTGCTTACTATCTTGAAGAATTTGGGTTCAATTCAAGGTCCGATACCTCCCACTTTTTTCAGGAAAGGTCTAGACCTGGCTTGTTGAACCCCATCTTTCAACCTTCTGGTTGACCCTACTATTTATGTTGGTCAGCCTGTAGTGGACTATTAAACTGCTGCCATCAACAATATCCCAAGTGTGATTCTGTTGGTATATTAAAATTAACCTAATCTAACCTCAGTCATTTAATAGAATCAGAGATAATGTAATACATAAATATTCAGTATGCAGTTCTTATTATATCTTCGACAAGATTGTACGTTGATATGGCTTTAGAATTCCTGTGTTCATGTAAGCATAGAGAAAGTGGGAATTTTAAAGGCCTACCATAAAAGCTTTACAAAAGGATTAAGGAATAAACTTAAGGACAAAATTCAGGAGGATATAATTTGATAAGTTAGAAAAAGAATGTCTCAATTCATCTCAATGTTGAATTGAGGAAATATTTACAAATAAAAATAGTTTTCTGGAGTAGTGATGATTTTAAAAGATTGCATATTGAGTGTTTTTTTATCTTATTGTTTACAGCTTTTATTGATTCCATTAAGTTATTGAGGTTTGTAATAATTTACAAATCTCAATCACTTAATGGAATCAGGAGTACTATGCTCAAACATTAATAATGGCATGAAAATTTGACACACTGAAACACAAATAAAACAGAATTGTACCACAAATGATAAAGTGGTGTCACTGAATAAAACTTCAAAGAAGAGATTTTTCTAATTATTTTGTTATGAGGGAATTGAAAAATCCAGTTTTAGGAATGGCATATTGAAATCCCATTTATTTTTATTTTATTAAATACAAGTTTAAATTAAAATCTAACCAATGATTATCATGTAAATGAATGGATTTGCCAATGAATGTGAAATTTGTACCATGTATGCATATGCTATAAATTTCATTACCAAATAGTAAGAGATTTTAGAGCAGGTAAGGCTGAAAAGGTAAACTTTTTTAATTGAATTTAATTGTGTTTAAATATTTTCAAGTATAATTCACATTCTTAAGAGAGAATGAATATACAGTGGAAATTCATCAGCCTTTTTTTCTTTCTACAATGAAAAATGCAAATCTTGTGACTTGGGATTCTTTATAGTAAAGAAAACATTGTATTAGTCATATAATCATATAATATAGTCATATTAGTCATCTTGATAATTCCATTTCTCATTTTATTATCCTCAAGATTTTGTATGATGTATTCTAAGTTATACATCTTGAGTATATATATTATAAAATTTTTAATTTGCAATTGCATTTTATCCCTGAGATCCTCTGCTTAAAATGAGTCTACTTAGTGCATTTTAATTTGTTCAATATATGGTATTATCAATAAATAAGTTTATACTGAATTATTTTTAATCAATTGTAAAAGATAATAAAACTATTATTATTTTTGATATTTCATAAAATATTTTTAAGGAACAATTATTTAATTGTCTTATTATTATCTTTTGAATTAAAATAAATTATTTATACTTTGAATGTATTTTTTCATTTATCTGTTTCAAAATATTCATTTAAAATTTTTTGATATTGATACTACATTGAGACTCTCAATACCAAAAAGTGAAAAAAGTTCCAGATAGACCATTGACTCAGCCTATAGATAAAAGATACAAGAAGCTATTATTGATTAAGTTATTAATATTTTCTGGATAAAATATCAGACAGAATTAATTCTTAATAAAAATGTATTAAATAGCATCAAGAATTGATTTTTTTCAAAATTGTTGCAACTCTGGTTACATTTCTCAAACTGTTTTAAAGTTACCCATTATTACTACTACTAAAAATAACAATAATAATAGTCTGTATATTAATTAATTGTTAATAAAATACTTGAATAATGGAATTTTTTTCATGAAGTCCAATGAAACTATATAGAGGAGAAATTTATACTAAACGATATAAATTAGAGATTATAAATTTCATAGAACAAAATACAATTGTTGTTTTAAACAAATTATAATAGATTAATTAACTGATATCATTATCAGTTAATTAATCTGTCATAATTTGGTTTTGAATGATTTCTTTGTAAAAACAAAATTATTTTTCTGAATCAGAAAACATGTAAAATAAATGTACAAGTCATTTCTAGTTTACAAAGTCCTGATGTATGAGACTTTGTGAGCAAATATGCTTTCAACTGAAAATTCAGTTTATTAATCTTTATCCTGCTTTTACATGAAATCTGAGTGTCAAACTTTTTGGTTTCTTTGGACCACATTTGAAGAAAAAATTGTTTTCTGCCACACACAAAATATATTAATTCTAACAATAGTTATTAAGTGAAAAAGTTAGTAAACAATGTACAATATATGTTATCCACCATGACAAATAAGCAAAAATGTCGTTCATAATAATCTTTGACTTCTTTTCGTTCAAAAATTTTTTGAAATCATTGAGTAGGTCAAGAAGTTTTAATCATTGAAATAAGAAATATTTTAGAAAATAGAAATAGGAAATATAGATAGGTATTTAAATAATAAAAACTTCATTAACTTTATTATTTCCTTTATATATTTTTAGTATAAAAATGAAACAAATTTTTTTTCTTTATTAGTGGGCTATTTCTTGATGTTATGGTGAATTTCAAAAAATAAAAACAATAGGTAAATAAAAATCTCAAATGTTTTAAAGAAGTTTATGATTTTATATTGGGCTGCATTTATTACTGTGCTGGGCTGCAGGTTGGACAGCCGTGCTCTAATGAATAGAACTTTCAAATTTGAACATGGCATACTTTGCTAATGTGAAAAATATCTAAAACATGTCATTGATACATTATCTAAGAGATTACACAAATGTATTTCCACATACAACAACTTTAAATTTTAGAAATGGTTTAATAAATATTTAAAATATTGTACTGACTAATACAAATAGACCTTGACTTATGGAGTTCACTTTCAAAAAAATTTCAAACCCCATTATCGAAATTCAGAAATGCCCAAAATTTATGCATTTCTTACTACCAATGTTTACTAGGATATTATATATATAATATATATATTAATATAATATCTTAATAAACATAAAAAACACAAAGCTACAAAAATCAGATACAAAAACAGACACTTCCCATATATCAGACCATTGGATCATGAAATCCAGACAGACCTGGGTTGCATTGACCAATAGCAGAATTTATCAATGACATCATCGTAAGTATGAGTTAGTTGTAAGTCAAGGACTATCTGTATTATTATAATAACATATATTATTGTAACTATTGCTAATTTTTTAAAATAATTGTTTCCTCTTTTATATAATTAGACTGTAAATTAGTATAAGGAAACGTTAATAAGCACAAATGAGCAGACCTTTAAAGTTCAAAACGAAGAAAATATAAATTTATTAATAAATTTATATTTTCTTCGTTTTGAACTTTAAAGGTCTGCTCATTTGTGCTTATTAACGCTTGCTTATTCTAATTTAATGCCATTAAGAGCAGTAATTTCTAAAACTCTTCTAGTAAATTAGTATATTAAAGTAAAAAATATTCTTGAGTTTAGGAATGCATTTTAATTTATTTATGCAGTTTATAGAAATTTAGTTTACAAGCATTTTTTAGGAACATATTATTCTCATAAATCTTATTTTAAAAATTAAATTTTTATATATACTTTTAAATCATTGATATTTAACACAGATCAGCATGTAAAAAATATAATACTGTAAATAAAACTGAAACACAATAAGCACTATGTAGCAGATATAACTTAAAACCTCAAGAAAGATTTACTGCAAACATTTTTGATGTAAACAATAGTGCTTATTGTGTTTGTTTTATTGTGCTTATTGCTTATTGTGTTTCAGTAAAACTAGTATAAATATAATACTTTCCTAGCTATGCATTTTATTACATTATTTATTAATTAAAAGTCAGTTCTGCTCAGTTCTGTAAAAAATATATAATGAAAAGCACTGCAATCAATCATTATTATTTTTAAGTATGAATTTATATGTAATTGAAGAGGATTCTGTACCAGAATCAAAAATATTGTTACTAAAGTTGCTTTGAATGTTTCTATCTTATAATTTTTTTTCATTAATTATTAATTTATATTTGTAAATTTATAAACTTCAATATTTTGTAAAAATTATATTATTTTTATGTTTAAAGGTTTTAGATGCAGACTATGAAAATATTGACACAAAACATAAAATGGAAATAAGTTTTACTCTATATTCTCCTAAAGGAAGTAATCTTATTTCTGATATCAAAAGAGCTGATGGAATACATAGGTAAATTAAAGTTTTTATTTATTAATTTTAGTTATCTTAGAAGGAAAGTCCCAACTTTTTAACTGATAAGAATTAAAAACACTTAAGAATTTTTTCCTCAGTAATTGTTAGTGATTCATTCCTAAAATTTACATAGATTCCAAATAGAACTATGCATATAATAATAAGAAAAATATACATATATTCATATACCAATACACTATGATTCCTAACAACACTTTCTAGAACTTAATTAAAAAATATGGTGATTTACCAATATTTTGGTGATTAAGTTGAAAGGCACATAAATTGTTTATTTTGGCTAAGTTGACTATTTTAGATGAATCTTTTGGTCAACTTCTTCATCCAAAAAGTCTGGCTACTAGATATCAAATTACCTTGAGAAATTATTCCAATAATATTTAAAATACTAAAATATGCATAATGATACTGAATAATCAAAACAGTTTAAAATAGCATGAATTATTAATTTGAAAAAATTAAAATTAAAAATATCTGAAGAGAGTCAGCATTTTAAATAAGTTAGCATGGCTTTCCCTCCTTCAAGAATGAGTGATTAATCAGTGAAAACTATGATTATATTTTATGTCTTGATTTCATATTCAGCATATATAAAAACATTGAATAGCTATTTTTTCAATGTTATATATTATTATATATTAATGTTGTTATTATTGGTCTTTATGAAAACTCAGTATTTAAATCATTTAAGAATTACTGCTTTAATTTTTAAATTTCTGATTTAAATTGTACAATATGGTGAATTCTGACAAGTATTCAATTATAGTTATGTACTTTTATTAAATTTTTTTTGAAACAATATTTTATAATAAAATTTATATAATTTGAATAATAGTCAAATGACAACAGACAATATGCTATGCTATAAAATGAAATTTCTGAGATATTTTATTTTAATGAATATAAAACTTAGATTCTTAAAAAGTAATTCATTAACTCTGTTAGACATAAATTTTTAGCCAGTATATTTTGTAAATTGTGTTGACATTTTTGTAGCATAGTATACTGTTGCACTGATTCATTCAATTCAAAAATTTCTTAGAAATTTACATTCTTAGGAAATTCAATATTCATTTAGTTTTAACTTTTTTTTGTAATTTTAGGCATGAAGTTCAAGAGACAGGAGATTATAAATTTTGTTTTAGTAATAAATTTAGCCATTTCTCAACAAAAACAGTTTACTTTGACATTTTTGTTGATTCTGATGATGATGATGAACAGTGGGATAATCCTGATGTTACCTTCTTACCAGAGGTACTGCAAAATGATACATTAAGTCAAATAAAAGTAAGTAGTTCTTAGTACACTTTTATATATTTTTTACATATTGTTGATTGTATCTCTCTCTAATTTATAAATAAACAAATTATGTATGTGCCTACCTTTTTTTATTTAAAACAAAAAGATTATTATAATTCTTTGTTCAGAGGAAATCAACTATAAAAGACAACTTGAACAAAATTTAATAAATTAAATAGAGTAATTGAACATAGAATGCTTTTGAATCACAAGATATTCATCATAAATACAGGTAATCCTTGATTTATAACCAACTCATACTTACAATGGCAATATCATTGATAAATTCTGCTATTCGTCAATGCAATTAACTTGGATTTGATTTTCAGATCTAGTGGTCTATATATGGAAAGTGTCCATTTTCTGTGTCTGATTCTTGTATATTTGTGTTCTTTATGTTTATTAAGATAATATATAGTGTCCTAGTAAACATTAATAGTGAAAAATCAATAAATTTTGAGTTTTTTTCCAATGTATGACAGCAGGTTTTTAAATTTTTGAAACTGAACTGTGTTATAAGTCAAGGACTATCTGTATATTAAAGTGCAATATTTGATTGTTTGTTCTACATGCATTCCCCACTATTTGATCTATCTGGACTAAGCTTACTCCACAGATAACATAGGATTGTGAGATCATGGTGTACATTGCCTGCAAATTTATGATTAACAGAATCACACTTTATCCTCAGGGTCAACATTTCCTTCAGATGTAGAGCATTTTGGGATCTCAAAATGTCCATCCTCTGAGGTAATGTTGAGCCAAAAACACATATTAACACATATTTCAATCCTTCAGACATTGTTTGGATGATGTCGCTTGTGTTATGGTTTAAAATTTTATAGATTAATTTTATATATTGATGTTTGATATTGTCTAAACTGTTGCGATAAAAAAGTATAATAATAAAAAAGGCAAATTACAAAAAAAAACCCTAAAAGAATTTTATTATAATACACACTATCTAAACACAAAGTTAATTCTTGTCATGGTATTAATGTAGTAGGCAATCTACCTCTGTAGTTAGTTAGTTAGTTTTTAGATGGTACCACTGAAATCAGTTGTTTTTTGCAGTTTGTTTTACGCACTATCAACAAATCAGTTGTTCTTTAGTATGAAGACTATTTTTTGGCCATGCTGCGTGATATTCGTCATGTATATGACTAAATGACTCATAAAAAGACCCTTTTAAAGGCCACTTCTGCTTTTGTTTTTATAAAGTTGAGAGACATGTAAGTTTAATGAAATTGAAAATTTAATGGATTTTTAAATTAAATAAAAATAATTTCATTTATTCTTAAATTAATCCATTTATTCTTTTTTGTATTTCTTTTCTTATTTCAATATAGCATTTCAGTGGCACCATCTAAGAACTAATTAACTAACTACAGAGGTAGATCGCCTACTACATTAATACCCTTGTCATATATTGTGTGTGTGTGTGTGTGTGTGTGTGTGTGTGTGTGTGTGTGTGTGTGTGTGTGTGTGTGTGTGACATTATAATGATGTCATCATTGAAATGAAAAAAGTCCCAGGATATATCTGACATTGTCAGTATTTTATTTTGTAAGGAAAAACATACTGTGTGAAATTTTTCATCCCTTTTTTTTAACAAATATTGATACATATGATATCACAAAATAATATCAATGTGAAACGTCATCATATTCATATGGCTGTGATGATGTAGAATCTTGATAGCATATACTGATTTATCAACATTACAATTGAACAAAGTCAATGAATAAATTTCTGTCATAATAAACAAAATAACCTATTTATGATATTGCCCAAGGTACTCCACTTCAAGATGATATAAAATTGGCATTTTATCAATTCTATTGTGTGCCAGAATTTTCCAGGCAATGTTGGGTACATTGATTACAAATATATAATAATATGCATTAATATATGTTTATATTAAACATATTTAATTTAAAATAGTATTATTAATCTTTCCTTTTGTCAAATTTTCTTTGATGAAAGAAAAAATTTTTTTATATAGGAAATTTCCCAGGTTTGTTTAAAGTTACTTTAATATGCATATTGTTGAGGTTTCTTAAAATTTTGTTTTCCTTATATTTTTTATAAAATGCAGACATTTTTGTAACAAACTGTAGAATTTGAAATCATATATATATATATATATATATATACATGCTCAGTAGCATGAATAATTGAATGAGTAATGGAAATTCCCAACCCTAACCACTGGGTGATGTATAAACTTCAAATTTGGCATGAGGATAATATTTAGGTCACATCCAAACAACTAATAGCAAAATCACAATTTTTTTTATTTTAACAGCTCCATAAAATTGAAAAGTTAAAAAATATACATTTTTGTCAATAGATGGCATGATATTTTTAATCCTTTGTGTAGCCATGTTGCAAATTTACATCATCTTTTTAAATGAGTTACCATTCTGTCTTGATTGAAAATATAGCAACAATATAGTTTTAATAGTATAAAATGTGATTTTTATAATATTTAACCAACTTGAAATGTGTGTGCAGCTTAAAGGGTTAATGATTCGATTATTTTAAAAAATATATTTTTTACTATTATTAAATCATTTGTTTGATTTTAAATATTTAACATAGTATTTTATTATTATTTAAATTAAAAATTTAACACCTTGATGAATTAAAATAAATGGTCTTTATTGTTTATATTTCATAGTTCATAGTTTTTTTTATTTATCATTCAAACTAACTTCGATATCTTCTGCCAAGGATGACTTGTGATTTCTATTTAAACAGTCTTTTATAAAAGCATAATCCTTCGTTTTTTTACCAGCTATTTTCAGTATACAAAAATAAAAAGTATTTCTAATACAATAATTAGTTTACTTAAAAACATTTCATATATGGCAAGGTACTTTTGAACTCCGTTGGAGTTCAGGCAAATTATTCTGTTTCTTTATCAGAGAATTGGAACAAAGCTCTCTTAGTTGTGAAAGACAACAGGACAGACTCTCTAGTTTATTGATAATAATAATAAAATTTTTGAATATATATCAAAAGATATGAAAAGTTAAACTTAGCAAATTTTTTTTAACATTTGCTAAAAATTAATACACACATTTTATGATTAGCAACTTGATAAAAATATATATATATATTTATCATCTCTGTAAAACAATGTCATATGAATTTTGACATTCTTTTCAAGTATTTGTATCTGCTTATAAATAGTTTTGCTAAATTTTACATATTTTTACATTTCACATTTTATGTTAATTCTGTAATATCAGGACTATGGTGTCAATGTATTTGATGTCAAAAAACAAGATCATCAGAAATTAATTATTTTAGCTATTTAGAATTGTTTTTACAGTAAATAAGTTTAAAAATTGAATTTAGATATATTGATTTTATTAATAAATTTTTTATAAATTTATTATTCATAATAATATATTTTTTCTGTAACTTTATTTTAGCTTTCAATCAATAATGTCAGAGACAAATTGAATCAAATTCAGCATTTTCAATATCAAAAAAGATCAATTGGAATTCGTCATCAAAATATCCTAGAGCATAATCATTCTGCCATTAATACTTTTTCTTTAATTATTATAATAACTATGTTTCTAGTTGGAAGTGTACAAGTTATAATGGTAAGAAGTTTATTTGAAGAGAAAAGCAAACTGCACAAAATTTTTAAACTTTTGTCATAGCAAAAAATTTTTATAAAAATGATTATTTTATATTTATATACTCTGAATTAAGATATAATTTCTAAAATATTCTTAAAATATAAATTTTTTTTATAATGATTTATCTTTTATTCCAGTGACTGATATTACATTCTTATTCAGTCCTTAAATTTGCATTTAAATGTGATATTTTGTAAATTATATACAATATTTACATACAAATTAACTATATACTGTATTTCCTACTACAGTGTATTGTATTAAGCTTTGCTTTTTACAATGTTTGTATTATATTAATAAGACTAAAGAGCTCCCTATTAAATCTTGAAGTATCAATCATACACTATTGAATTATCTTCATAAGCAATTAAATACTATATATTTATTTTAAAATATATTTTGTATTTAATAATGATAATTATTAAAAGTACAAAACTAAATAATACTTTTTACAAAACTTATAATTTCTATTCAAAAAATTGCAATATGTAAAATATTATTTATCATATTTGTGTTTGAATTAATGTAATTGATTTATAATAAATCTGGTCATATTCATAAAGTTTGAAAGTTATTAGTTTTTTTTTTTATTAAAATTGTAATAATTTCTTTATACATAGAATAAGTATAAAAAATTGTAAATAAATTTTTTGTAATAACACCATCTTTAAAGTTAAGTTCTGTATCACGTATATCATTTCTCTTGAAATACAAAACATCAAAAGTCTGAAAGCATCTACTGTAGACCTTTATAATGTAATTTATATTTGCTTACAGATTTCCAATTCCCAGTTAATATGGCATAGACTGAAAAGTTCAAATATATAACATCTGTAAACTATTTTTCAGGAATGTTTTCATTAATTCTGCTGAATGATTAGAATAATGTAATTTTGAACAAAGTGAATACTGCTATAAAAGTTAGCATGAGCATAAATATTCAGCCTATCGAACACAGTGTCAGAAATATATAAAGGAATCTAGATTTTTGACCTCTAAACAACAGCTCAAAGAAACTAATTGGAAAATGGCATAAAAGAAAAACCGCAAAAACCATTGGTAAATTTCGCACCAGAGAAGACAAAAGCAGAGTATTTTGACTCAGCAAATGCATTAAAAATTAACCAAAAAGAAAATATAGTATTGAAAATTTTATGAAAACATAGCAATTTAACAAAAAGAAAAAGGTAATTTGCAACGTTTACGATACGTTTTTGCCAGAATTTACTACTTAGGATACGTTTAGCGAGTATTCACTTTGATCGTAGTCCAGGTTACATTATCCAATACAGCTGTAATCATTCCTGGCAAAGCTGGGCAAACAAGATTTGGCTCAAATCAACAACCTAGGATAATCCATTATTAAATGAAAGGAAACTTTCCAAAAAGCTAATGAAATAATTTAGAATTAACTATAAATTTAATTTGAGCTAATGTGTGTGATTGGTATGTCTGATACAATTTTTACTGCTTGCTATATACAGTGTGTCCCAGAATGAACGTCCCACTCTTAATATCTCGGCTTCTATTTAATATAAAAAGCTCATTAAGGTTTTATTTTAAAGCTTATCACTTGTGCTATCTAACAATAGGATCTAATTGAATCGAAAATTCATCTAAGCTTGATAAAAATATATAAAACATAGTTTTTCATTTATTTCAAATGATATCCTAGCATTTTTGTGCATCAATAAAAACCTCATCTAATTTCGGTTCTAACAATATTTGAATCAATTTTCTGCGACGAGTAGAACTTGAGATATTCCGAACTGGAATTTAAGGAAAAAAATTTTATAGCTTTCTAACTACACCGACATTTCTGAGCAGAAATTTAAAAATTGAATTCGAAACAAATATACTGTACATTGGGAATCTTTATTAAAAAATTATTTACATTAGCAATTTACAGAATTAAATTTATTTTTCACGTAGAAAATCTATCTCAAAGTTCGTATCCGCTGAATTATTTGTCCCGATCAAGGATGTTTTATAATACGCTATTATGAAACACTTCCTGGTTCCGATAGGTCGAATGCGCATTATCAAACATTTGAAAAGTCTTCGCTACGTTCACAATTATTTATCATCCATAACATCTCTGTTAAGGGTAATGATGCGCTTGAATGAAGCCGTGAATTGCAAGAATCGATTAAAATCGCGAAAAAACATCGTCCTAGATGACGACATAATAGCTTTGTCAAATTTTGATGCATTGTTTTGATAAATTTTTATTTAAATATTCTATATTGTTTGATCAGGATTTTCGAAATAATTATCAGTTATTTGATATCTGCTAATTAAAATAATAATTTGCAGAAACAAAATACAGGAATATCTCGCTTAGTACGGTTAATTGCTTTCTGTAAAATACCGTATTAAATCAATCCGCACTGAGAAACATTATTCCTATAGGAAAATAAGTAATTTGTTCCTATCAAATTTTATTAAAACAAAAAAATTTGTATATTTAAAATTTGATTTTGTCCGCAATGAAGCTATCATAAAAACTGAAGGTAAGTTATGTTTGTGGACTGTATCTGCCACGAGCCCCCACTCTCGGCCATCGAGTTTGTACATACGCGCACAATAATCATTCCGCTTGACCAATCAGCACCGTTCATTTTGGCTGAACGACCGCCAATTTATAAAATCGCTGCTTAATAAAATCAGCCGCTTTATGCAATCAAATCATTAGGAACGGATTCGAATCAAAGCGATACAATTGAAAAATCGCCGGGTAATAAAATCAACATGGCGGCTTATAAAAATCATTCATTGTAGATAGGCCTATGCAAAAACAAAATCACTTTTCTAATCGAATTTTTAATTCAAAATTCACAGTTC
>WUQG02418570.1:0-15428 GCA_011317285.2 Androctonus mauritanicus | reverse complement strand
TGACTTTTGAAAAATTTTCTCTCCTCTCCCTCTACTGGAGCATCTTGTGCACGATCTTTACTGAAAAATATATAGTCGTTTTATAGTACTGTTTAAACTTTTTAGGTAATTAGTCCGTGAATTACTAAAAAAAACTGCACTTTCTTCAATTTGGTATGCAATTTTTTGTGTGGTCCGCAACACAAGCTTAAAATTTTTATTGGTCTGCAATATCAGTTGTGTTGAGAAACACTGGCTTAGAAATGTTACGGTCCAAATCAACCAGTAAAGTGGAGCTTATGTGTATACAAAATACATTTGTATCGATAAGTAAAAACATAGATCAATGTTTTTGTTTGACTTGTTTTTATTGTTTCCAACAATCAATGAAACTAATTTAAATTTTTGTATTCTGAGAATAGAAAATTGAAGAGGATCTCTTTGGAAGATCAAAAACATTTTTTAAATAAATATTTATCCTTATTTAACTGACCTAACAGCAACTAATGCTTTGGTTTTTAAATGTTTAGTTCAAAATTTTGCAGTTTTTGGAATATAAGTTTTAAATCAATGAAACAAATGTTCAGATTTTAAAAACTGGCTATAACTTCATATCAAATTGTTAAATAACAAATTTTTATTGAATATTTTATTTGCTCATAAATATCAACAGGAAACAATTCATGTTATACCTAATATTCAAAATTTATCAAAAATAATTTGAAATAGATAAACAAGTTTTAGAGTTAAGTAAAGATTTAATTAAAAAAAATTTTTGATAAAAATATTCGAGGCAATTATCTAACAAAAAATAATTTTTTGTTTACTACTGAAGACAAAATATATTTTATAGAAAAACTAATGCATTGTAGAGATAAAAAATTCTATTAAAAAGTTTTTATCGAAATTCGATATATTGAAGTTTAATGATTATTAATTATAATGATTACTATAAAGTGAAATAAATCGTTATATGCATCTAGATTATATGTAACTGATACATAATCTTATATAGATATATCTGATTAGTCGTATATTTTTTTTATAATTAACTCTTTCATATAATTTACTAATTTATTCAAGGAAATATTGGCATATTTTTCTTTAAAATCAGAACAACAGATTTATTTCAATTATTATTTATAAATATTGATTTAATTTCACACCATTTTAAATTAAATAAACTATATTTATTATATACATACCATTTAAGAAATTATATGTCACGAAAAATTCATTGTAACAACTTTCTGTTAAAAATAATAAGACTAACTTCTTAAATGCTCCCTCCATCTCGAACACCGATCATGCCTCTCTGTGGTGACGTGTAATCACGTGATAAATTTAATATACATCCGTGTAACAGTACTATCGATGAACAGTGATGATATATAAAAATAAAATAGAAAAAATTATATAAAGTTCATACATTAATATAATTGCTACTTTTATACTACATAATGCGAGTTTATATATGAAAATTATTTATACATTGTATATAATCATTATTATTATATTATTGTGTAGAATTATACACCGTATATCTGTTTCGTGGCTCTCTATCCGACATATCGCCATCTATTAACGATCTCAGAACTGTACCATATCATAAAAATCTATGAAATTGTAATTTTTTTATTTTTAAAGCGAATTTATAAATTTTGAATTATTTTGATCAAATACAGACTAAATTATTAAATTAATTAAATTTGGAATTTGTTTTAAAGAATTTTGAAACCGGTTATGTCACCTCGAAAATTGATTAAAACATTAGTAGCTAAAATTTAATTTCAAACATCATTATTATTTTCTTCTTTTTGCATAAAATCATGTTAGATGCTACATAGAATTCTATGCTTTTGGCATTTTATTAAAACTTTGATTTAGAAAAATTAATAAATAACTAGATAATTATTTTTTAATTTGAAAACAGTTAAAAATAATATATATTTATGCAAATGCAGTTTTGTGAATAGTATACTATTAGAAATATAGTATTTTAAGAATGAATCATATTAAAAAAATCAGATAATAAGCGATCCCCGAAAGCATAGAGGATTAGAGTGCTTCTAACATTTAATACAAAAAATTGATTTTTTTAATCTAGACTAGCCATCCCAAAACTTTATAATCGCACACTTCCTTTATCAGTAAAGCAAAATAGCAGGCACTCCATACGAAAGACGTATGATACCACAAGAAAAAGACGCACTCTTCTGAAAAATTGTTAGGCAGTGACACTTCGAAAATCATTAAGCTAAGCGGAATTATATATTTATTTACTAATTAAACAAGAAATAAGAATATAAATGCAAATATAAAATATGATGCTTAAACAATAGCCTCAAAATTGATGCCTTATATAAACTTTCAGCAAACCCGTAAAAAATTGAAAGAATGTCCATCTATTATAAATAGGGCCTATAAATGTGTCTAATATATCTGACTGAATACTGTACATATAAATGCAGTATAGTAAATTTTTTATACATTATATCAGCCATCTTAAATCATTCTCTACAAAGGTCCACTTTCGACGTCTTTTGTCGATTTTTAATACATTACGGCAGTGTTTTCCAAACTGTGGGGCGCCAGGAGAATTAACAAAAAGCATCATTTTTGAAACAAACAAGCAAAAAATAAATTCAAATTGGTGTTGAAAAAATGAATCAGAAAAAAGAGTAAACAGTCTATATTCGTGTATCCAGAAACTTTCCGCTGTATTTTTTTAAAGACAAAATATCGATCTGGTTTAGCGGTCGAAAGAGAATTGCGAGTAGCCATATCACCCGATTTGAAAGAATTTGTGCCGAAAAACCAGCCCACCCATCCCATTAACTATTATGTTGTATTAAACATGTATTCTGTTTTTCGGTTTTTGTAAGAGTATTAAAAATTATTACGCCAAAATAAATTTATATTTTTTCATGTATAAGAACTTTATTTATATAAAATAGGTAGATTGTTTTGTATTATTGAATTGTAAGTATGAAGTATTTATAAAATTAGACTGTTATGAAAATGAGGGGCGTATCAATTATTTTATGGGGGAGCGCGGAGGCAAAAAGTTCGGAAACCACTGCCTTACGGGATTATTTCCCGTAAGGCATTTAAAATTAATGCCTTACCGGAAATAAAAGAATTTTTTTATAAGAGGTAAATAAAATACTCTGAAAAGTTGATTATTTTAGCTATTTATATTTTAATTTCCTTAACGACACGCCTCAAATCATTTTCAAAAATTATGAAACCCGTTTTTAAATAATATAATATTTTTTATACAAAATTTCCACTTCAAACTTACAAATCTACTAAATTTCAGTATAATTTATTAAAATATTTAATACAATTGATTGATTATAACACTTGAAAAATATTTGAAGATCCCTTTAAAGATTAAGAAAGGGATTTTCAAATATTTCGAGAAAAATGGTTGCGATTTTTTTAATATTTTCTATACAATATACAGTATAGTACTCTTTCGATTATAATAAAAATGCAACGAGTGCCGTAAAAAAGGACTGACAGTTTGAAACCTCTACACTATGTATATAATAAATTTATTTTAAGAGTTAAAAATAAAAGATCGAAAACGAAGTGAAATGAAACAAAGTCAAGAATTAATATATTTTCTCTAAATCATCATATTAAGTTTCATTAAAGTTGGTTTTATAGGTGTGATGCTAGTGGTTGAGGATAAGTAATAATAATAATAAAATCACAGTACCCATCATTCTATCCGCAACAGGAGTAATTCCTCACACTCTACACAAAAGCTTCAAAACACTAGATCTACATCCCAAGACATACGTAACACTACAAAAGACATCACTATTCAATACATGTAACATAGTAAGAAAGTTTCTCAGCACTGACACAGACAGTTAGTTAACTCACAACTAAACATCACAAGTAGTTATATCTTGACTCTTGTCCGACATAGCACTTTGCTCCAGATTTAATCCGTGCTCACATTGATAAACGACATAATAATAATAATAATAATAATAATTGCATATTGTCCATAATTTCAATTTTTCCGAGTATTTTGCGGATTATCCGTGGTAATTCATTTCCCGACTATTCCGGTTAATCGAGAATATATTGTATTATTAAAAAAAATATATTTTACATAGATTCAAATATCGCCAACGTAAAACAATCAATTACTTATTTTTAAACAACTGTCTTCATCATATTAAAACAATTCTTAGAGTAATTAGATCAATGCAATTGCATTTGAAGCACTTGTATATTGAAAGATCTTAAACTTTTACTAAAGAAAATTATCATTAACTTTTATTATGTAAATTAATAAGTATTCGAAACTTTATATTGAATAATGCACGCCTATATACAGTACTTATTCATTGAATAATTTCATCTCGACCTCCGAAATTTTAATTTTATTTTAAATTCTGTAGTTTTTCTGTAGTTAAAATGATTTGGAAAACAAAAAAAAAAAATCTTAAAGACTAAAGAAAAAACAACTTACATCTGGCAAACATACTGTATATTTTTAAAAGCTTATTAATCTGCCAGTTTTTGATGTTTTACTAAAATGTTTTTAACTTTTCTGTCAATTAAAGAAGCTAAAACATTTTTTTTTTTTTTTTGCCAGCTTTGTCTTCTGAAAATTTTTTTATAGTTTCATCAAAACTAATGTTTTCAGTTATTGCATTTTCAATGGAAAGGATGGCCAAACCGTTAAGTCTTACTTGGCTCATTGCTGATCGAATATAGCTTTTAATCAACTTCAACTTTGAAAACTTCTCTGGCAAGAAGCAACTGAAACATATACTATCAAAAAAGTTCTTTAGTGCCAAATATAAGTTAGGGACTGATTCTTTGGCACTAAAGCATCAGCGCTTCTAACGCTGTTGTTTTAGTATCAAAGGTTATATCATCTGCACTTCTAACATAAACTTTTAAACATAAAAAGGCACATTTATACATCATCCTCCCAGAATATAATGTCCCTTTTTTATATTCCTACATATAGGTACATATACTTAAAATTTAAGGTTCTTCGGGGGCCTCCGTGATCAGAGGATCCAGGCGGTCCACCCCTCCGCTTTCCTTTGGTAAGCCACTGTTTATAATCGATGAAACTATTGAAAGTGATATTTTAAATAACAAAAAACATTTCGGAATAAATTTTATTTATGAATTTATGCAAACAATTTGAGTTTATCTTAATTTTTTTTATAAATTAATACAGTACAGTGGTAATTCCTCTTACGAACTTTATTCGTTCCCGTCCGCAGTACGTAACTCGAAAAGTTCGTATCTTGAAATGCATTTTTCCATCTTATTTTATGGGAAATCAATTAATCCGTTCCCAGATTTAGAAATTTTCTAAACGATAAAAATAAGTATGCATCTGTGTATAATTATTATTTATATTTTTGAAATCTTTGATTTTACATCTTTTTTATAAAAAACAACTTCCATTAAGTAAAAAAAAAAAATCAATTTTCTTCTGATTGGTTTTCTAGTTCGGTTTTCGATTTGTTGTCATCAGTTGATTAACTGGCGTCGCGAATTAAAAATTAGTTAACAAAGAAATTTATATAACTAGTAATTATTATGCAGATCTTTAACATTATCAATAATAAGCAGTCTTTATCACATTAACAGTTACATATGCATATTTCAAAAAAATAACTGAGATATTTTTATACGAAACTTATAAAAGATATTTTATAAATATTATATCAAAAAGGATCACGGTTTGTATCTCGAGAATAAGTTCGTATGTAGAGGCCAAATTGGGATATGAAAAATGTTCGTATGTAGAGCTGTTCATAAGTCGAGGTATCACTGTATTTGTATTCTCATATTTTTTTCTAATATATCCTTTAGTAATAATATTTGTTGAACGTTATTCATCTACATTCTTCTATGTTTATTCCAGAAAATTATATAAAATATATCTTTTATATCCAGTATGTTAATGAGAAACCTTAATATAGTATAAAACATAACCGCAAAATAAATATTCTATAATTTCAGTAATCAAAAAAGTTTAATTTTATGCATTAATTATTAAATAAAGTGAATTTAATTATAATAATTAATTTTTATTATTATTATCTGATGTTTACGTTAAATAATTTTCATATAATTTGTTTACTTCATTAAAATAAATAAATAAATAAATACGAAATAGGTTGTTTTTATTCTCATTTTTAAAATATCTTTTCTGTGATTATGACGACTGATCGATTCTTAAGTTTGTCTACTTAAAACAACTAATATAAAATAAATTTCATGAAATTTGATATCGATTTTCTTCTCAGAAATAATTTGATGATGGTATATTTTGAATGAAATCTATTTTTTTTTCTTAACAACCGATAGCTAACTGGTTTCCATCACACTAATGTGTCCTAGATTCATTGTCATCTCGCATGACAAAATATTTTCAGATTCTTGACTTATACATAACTTAATTATAGGTACTTCTTATATACTGATATAACAATGAATCATAGTAAATAATGCTTTATTCTTAGTGACTACACAGAAATAAAATTCAACACAGAATTGACACAACTTCCATTAAACTATCTTGTTCAATTATTTTTATTATAAATTTATGAAATTTTCAGAAAAACATATTCTTCGAAGAACTAAATAATCTGAAAGCAAATTTTTTTAAAAAAATGCCAAAATAAAATATTGTTTTAGAAAATTTCCAGGATTAAAAACTTGTAAATTGGAAAATGATCATTGGGCTGCAAGGTCACCAAAATTGAAACTCCTGTTAATTTTCACTTAAGAGAATTAAATGAGTTTGATTTGCAAAAAATAATACGCGATCATTTCATATTATTAATCTTTATATATATTTTTATATTTTAATATATATATATATATACACATATATATATATATATATACACTGTATATATAAAGTATAATTTATATATATAACTTTATATATATAAATTGTAATTTTAATTTAATAAATATAGTAATTAAACACCATTATGTTAATGTGAAAGTTAATTATGAAATTAATGCATGAATTTATCTCATCAAAACTGGAATTTATTTTTACCTTACATTTATATAACTGAAATATATTAATGAAAGGTTAAAAGATACTTCCAACCGGTTTAAAAAGATTTTGATTAAGTTACCTTATTTTTATATAAAAATATGGTAAAGAAAACAGATTTTGTTCTCCTTCGGAGTGTATATGTTGTTTTTTTTTTTTTAATGTAAATTGTTATAGAAAAATATTAAATTATAAAAAAGTATTGTGTTTATTCTGTTTCATAAAAAGAATAGGTCAGTAATTAATGTTTAATAAACAAGCTTAGTCTAGATCACATATTAAGTATTTATATTATTTTTCTGTGTAAAAAATTCATTCAAAGAGTTACCTATTACTAATTCACTAAAGAATCAGTTCGATGAATATTTCTGAGATAACGATCTCTAGTGATTAGATGGGATCATTATACGAAAATTTGTTAATTTCTTTCAGAAATATAGAAGAGTTTTAAATATTTATATCTCTGAAAGTGTTCTCTCAGAGTTGGAATAAATATAATTAACAATTAACGATGTCGAAATATTGCTTTTATTCAATATTTAAAAAATAAATGAATAAATAAACATGTATATTTTTAATAAAAGGTATCAGTTACTTATTCATTATAAATGACGAAATTTTCAATTAAGAATAATATGTTAATTTATAACGCCTTATAAAAAGCATTTTTCTCCAACTCGATAATAAATATGCTTAATAACTTATAAATTTGAAAAATATTCATAAGCTTTGAAGGTGAACTCCTTTTGATCGTCGATGGTAACATCATTATTTCAAGAAGTTATTAACAGAACTGACTTTTAACGGCAAGATTCGTCAAAAATAAATAGAAGCATTTAAAAGTAAGATTTATTATTTAAATATTTTAAAATTTCATCAAAATATTTTAAATAATTTATATACATGTTTGTAACGGTATTTTATTCAACAGTGAAAAAAAGAAAACAATCAAAATTTTCGGAAGATTAAATTTATTATTGTTCTTCTTTCTCTTTAAATCATAATTAAAAAAAAAAAAAAAAAAATTTACATGAATGCAGTTTAGAAGATCAATGAAAAAATTTCGGTTTCTTAACTTTGCGTCATTAAATAAATGCTGAAAGATATTTTTTCAGCATTTTTTAAATGAGACAAAATTAAGAAACCGAAATTTTTTCGTTGATCTTCTAAAAATTGATGTAAAATTTCTTTTATTTTAATATCATCTTCTTTCTCTTTTTTTATTCTTTTTTTAAATATAAAAAAAAACTCTTATTCTAATATTTTTAGTTATTCGCATGACGATTTTTATGATTTGAACTTTATTCTGATAATTTTTTAATGTAATTATAAATGAGGTTCGATATATTTAGCCTCATTTAAGAAATGCTAAAAAAAATATCGATAAGAATAAAATACTTTAACCAATAATAAAATATACTATATACTGTACACCAGATTATATTAAAAAATTAACTATCAGAATAAAGTTCAAACCATAAAAATGATTGTGTGAATAGTTGGAAAAATTAAATTTTTTTTATATTCTAGTTTTTCCGACTAATAGTTGTTTTTCAGTTCTTCTGTTGTTTGTGGCCAACATTGCCTTTGTTATAACGCAAGCGCAATGACGGACTTACAGCTATCGAGGCCCGGGGCGGAAGTCTCCCTGGGGCCTCCCTAATTAGAATGATCACCATACAAAATGTCAACACAAATATATAATTAACATTTATTTAATCGAAATTAAATAGTTAAGGTTCTTTGAAGGCTCCCCTAATCGGAGGCCCTCCACCTCCCCTTGGTAGGCCACTGGGTAAGCGCTCGAATGTCTTCTTTAATTCAAGCGCTACGCAGAAAGGAGAAATTCAAGGGCTCCTGCGTAAGCGCTTGAATGTCTTCATTAATAACTACATGCAATCTGAAGCCAAAACATTTGAAAAAATTTAAATTCGAACAGATCAGCGATAGAATTATTTAACAAGTTGCGATAGAAATTAATATTAAATATTATAGTAATTAAATTATTTCTAGCTAGTTTATAAATTAATCATTTTTTTTTTTAAATAATAAAAGCTGTTAAACAAAAAATTAAAATATTTTCTTATTAAAATAATTAATATTTATTATATATTAAAAACTAAACCAGTGTTATTTATAAATGAGTCTCAATTTTTCTGTATAAACTTGACTTGTGTTTATATAACAAAATTATACAAACAACTGATAAGAGGACCCTGAGCACCTATTTGTGTATTCACAAACAGTTGTAGAAAATTCTTTGCGTTAAAAAATCTGAATTCAAGGATTTTGATATTTGTCTTTCCAATTCCTGTTTATTTAAAAATGTGAAAATATATCGATAATATTATCCAAGGGTAACGATTGTTTATCACGGAACGTAGCGAATGAACGGAAGCGGAAGCGGCTCCATATTGGAACCAAAAAAAATTCGCAATATAGGCCTACAGGTGCAAGTATGGAAGATGGAACACATTCTTTAGATAAAAACTTTATTTTTTTTACCTGAAATATAGAAATATCACATAAGTGCGCGAAAAATAGAAAAATGGCAGAAACCGCAAGGAAATTTTAGGAGATGGAGAATGAATATCCGTACAAAATAAAATGATGTTTTTCCTATATCCATAGTAATTTCAAGCAAGATTAATTCAGATATAATTTGAACAATAGGTGCGTGACTTTCTATCATCATCTAAATTAAATAAAAAATTTTCTCTAAAATTCGTTAGTTAATATATAATATACCAAAAGTGCTATAATATTTTTGGATATACTGCCGTTTTTATCTATATATATAACTTATATATATATATATATATAGCACCATGAATGAAACTTCAGTAGAATTAGATTGTAATAAATTTTGCAATGCTTGTTATGGTTAAAAAATTTGTACAATTTAAATATGTAAATTAGCATTTATTATAATTTTTAAAATCAAAATTGTAAAAATTTTAAAATTGGCAAAAATATTTTATTTTTATTTAAATCATAGACTTTGCTTTAAGAATGATATACGATTCTTGTTATTTACTAACTTTAATATATCTGCATAATTAAACATATTTTAGTGGGGATCATTGTGTTGAAAGTCTATACCGTCAAACTCCTCGGTGAGGATGAGATAAATGACTTTGCGGGTCTAAAAGTTAGGTTATAAGTTTTTCTCTTAATTTTATAAAAAATAATATTCTTGTCATTTGATAAATATTATTATAATATGCAAATAAAAAAAATTTTTATCCTAACTTCTAGCTTTCAGTTTTATTTTATACGAACCTGTTCGTAAACAGGTACTCTTCAATCATATTAGCTGTTTTTTTTTAAATTTTTTATTTATACAATCGAATTTGTAAAAAAAATATTTAAATATCGAACGCAGACGTTATACAACAATTATTATTTGACAAAATAAACTATGCTAATGTCGGATATTGTGAAATTAAAAACGTTAACATCACAGCTCACACTTAAGAATTACAAAATCTTATCTTCAAATGAAAACTTCTAATTAGACAGGACAATAATAAAATTTTTATGCATTTATTGCATATATATGTTGTTACTATTTGTAGCATTTTAAAACTGAATAACAGGTGCACCCCAAATTTTTAGCAGAGAGCAGGAATTATCAAATTTTACTAAATAACAAAACCAGATGATTATCGAATTTGGAGAAATTGAACGAATATATATTTTTATAAACCGTCGATTTTGGTTATTCGCGGTAGTTACGTTCTGTAAATTCTTCGCGAATGCTGAACCTTTGTGCCTATGGGAAATATAGAGTTAAGTTCCTGTCTTCCCAACATTTTCATCCTTGCTTTATGTGTGTTTTTCTGTTTAAAGACACCTTATTTAATGTGTATTATAGTAGGCTACTTACAAATAATTACACTGTTTGCAGTATACAGTATTATTAAATTTTTATTTAATAATACACTATAATTTTTTAAAGCACTAACTATTTAGTAAATAAAATCTTATTTTTGATAGTTAATTGCTTGATGTTGGAGAATGTTTGATGTGGCAGCTGACATAATCGTGTCTGAACCGCGTTGAAAAACTACGTCAGCTTTGTCTGCATCGCTTTTTGCTTCAGATCTTCGAAAATTTTGTCGTAAGGCGCAAATGCGCAGGAAGTTAGCATTTGAGGCTGCGTTCAAGCATAGGATCACATTATTCTGTGGGACCTGCGGGTGATATGAACAAGTATTCTGTTTATCTACGATCTATAAAGTGAGCAAGGTTAGATAATGAGACTTTTCCGGCAGAACGACACACAGACTACATTTGGTAACAAACAACTTCCATTATTAGAGAGATAGTTTACATTGATAACAGTATTTTCGCCGCCCAGCGGGGATCTGCGAATAAGCAGCGAAAGCTCTGCGGAAATAGATTCGCGAATAAGGAATCCGCGAATAACGAGAATCGATTGTATTTCTATGTCAAAAATTAATACTTTTCGATGAAAAGAAATATAAGGTGGAGTGGAGTAAGTGCAGAGTGGTTTTTGTTAAGATGGATTTTAAACACAAGTATTTTAACCTATCGAATAAATACTTAACAATGTCGGTACCAAAGGATTGCGCAGTTATTACTGTTTAATTCATACTGACTATTGCGCCAATTATCGTTGTAAATTTTAAATTTGATATTAAAATTGTAAAAAATGTCAACTACCCTGCACTTCCCCCAAAATGGGGCAAGAGCGTATATACAAGTTGAAACGCTTTGAAGTTTAGTTATAACACCCTACGGGACAAGAGCAGAATTATGAACAAATCTCCTATAAAATGCTTTTTACCGCATTAATACATAGCTTGTTTAGTCCTATCTTAATGCTTAATCCTTTTTTTTTAAATAAACAAGAATTTTTTGCTGAAATGTGAGAGAGGGTATAGTGAAATAAAATAAAAATATAAAATGATGTAAAGTACACAAATGATATTTAATATTACAAAATTTTTTGCAAAATTTCAATTATAATAAAAAGAACCAGTAAATACACCTACCCCACTCTATCTTAATGACACCATTTTAGAAGTTTTTTGATCGAAAAGGCAGAATTAAATTAAATATATAACAAAGTTAATAAATTATTGATTGAGGAAATTTTTAATATACAGGGCGAAGAAAAATTTCGCAGTTAAAATTTTGCGTACTAGTAGAGGGCCTCGAAGCAAGTCGAAAATCTTTAATGAATATATGGTTTAAATGGCAACGTTTTCGAATTATAACCCTTTAAAATAGCCAATCACCATCGAGTACACAAAGCGTCACGACGCATCGCATTGGGTCGCTCTCCTACTTACTACCGGGTTAATAAGAAGATGAGCGACGCAATGCGATGCGTCGTGACGCTTTGTGTACTGGATAGTGATTGGCTATCTTTAAAAGGTTATAATTCGAAAACGGTACCATTTAGACCACATGTTCATTAAACATTTTCGACTTGTTCAGAGATTATCAATACACAAAATTTTACGACGAGGTTTTTCTTCATCCGGTATATTTTATTTAAAATTAAACCAAATTATTAACAAAATATTTATAGAAAACAACATCGCAAAAACTGTAATGTTGTTTAAACTCACCATGTTTGAAACAGCTTTTTCTAATTTAATCTGATCGCCGGCGATCAATTTTCTCTAAATTGATATTAGGAATTCCTGAGAATCTAATAATTTTCTTTTAAATTCCCTTTATAGTAAACCACCGGAAAAACTTCCTAAATATATTTTATTAACTTTTTTATATCTGTATAAAAGCTTTTACGCATTTTCGAATGAGTTCTAGCAGCAGCTAGACATCATAAAATTCTTTTCCCTTTGGGTGCATGTCTCAATCAAACCATAATCTCGCCGTTTTATTATTTTACTTTAATTCTAGCTCTATATGAACAAAGTAAGCAATTAACTGAGAAAATTCCGATAAATTTTAATTATTAATGATCAATGATGATCATAGGAATGCTGCAAAATACCAGTATTTATTTTCCAATATTGTGTGAAAAGCAAACCGATTTTAAACACATCATTTTCTCTCTTCTTCTAATAATTTTAATATATTGAACGATGTTGATGAGTTCATGACGAAAATAAATGCATTTGTCACAAAAAACCTTTGACATTAAGATTACATTTAATTCACGTTTATCATTAAAATCACGCAATCTGGATAAATTTAATGATAATGGTATGGATAAAATAGTTCCTATTCATTGTATTTCAAATTCAGAACAGGATTACCAATCAAAAACCTTGTATTTTAAACGTGTCTGTACTTGTCGATAGCATCGGAAGAAAGTATTGAGTCTATGGGAGAGCCAAAGTTTATTTATATCACTACGCCGATGATATAGTCCACTAAATTCTTTGCCATCTTACATTAAATTTGCCATAAAATATTGAAAATTTTGACGAATATGCTATAAGTTTCGAATAAAATTACGATATCGACATGATTTTAACATTTAGTAAATTATCTGCGTGTCTATAATATATACGATGATCAAAGGCGAAATGATGTTTTGCGCATTTCAATTGATTCTAACAGTTATAAAATGGTGGAGAGTTGTAATTTTAAATCATTCTCGAAAGGCTGCACGATTAGCCGTCAAACGAAGTAAATTGAATTGAATGTTTATTCGAAATTGAAAACTGTAAACTAAGAGGAACGACTACATAAAAGTAAGCATCGTACTTATTGACGCTATTAGCTTTTACATCGAAATCGACTGTTCCGTGCGCATTAATACTGTCAGAAAAGTTTGTAACATGTCGCTTCTATAGACTCAATACTGCCTTCCGATGCTGTCGTCATATATATATCCATATGAAATGATAGGAACTCCGTTTATATATTTATCATTTTACTGGAAAAAAAATATGGATTGAAATGAAATTATTTGAAATATTTAGAAAGTTCAATACAAATATAGATCGATAAAATATTATAAATTTAAAAATTTGTTTCTTTAAACTTTTCATTGATGGTCATTCTAATTCGGAAAAAGAAAATCATTTTTTCTTCGAAATTGTTGAATATTTCCAATACTTATAGTTTTACAGGTGGAAGAATTACGATCATAGTATAAAAAATATACCATATCTGTTGGCTTATAAGAAGCATAATTGTGATTATTGTATTCTGAATAATGTGCATTATTGCACATTATTCAGAATACAATAATCACAGTTTTCGGAATTTTTTTATGAAAATCTGAAAGGTAATCTTTTTATCTTTTAATGAAAGGGAACGCCTCAATCGTTGTTTTATATAAGGTAACTCGGAGAAAGACAAGAGTGAGGGGAAGATGAGAGTTTTGTGAAATTTCGTCGATTAATATGGATATAATACGAAATATTCACAACAGCAGCCTTCACATTGGATGCCTCCATGCTAGAATGCAGGAAGTCCTGGCTTCTGTTGGCGTGTGAAGGAAATATCACAAAACTCTCATATTCCCCCCTCTTGTATTCCCCGAATTACCTTAAGAATTATCTTTATTAGTTTTTTCAATATGTGAATATCTCTTAAAAAATTAAATTGTGTCTAGCGTAATTCATTTCACTACAAAATTCTTGGCTACAACCTTATTAGATTAAATTGTTCTTTAAAAGTTTTAGATGATTTTCACAATAATATCTATAGTTTACTAACTCATTATCAACGCTAATGGAAATAATTGTTTTATAGTAAATAATGAAGAAAGATTGTATCAGAAATACTTTATCACTCCATCTTTCCAAGATCGGATATTACATCGGTTGTCATCCTCAATGGTATATAGCAAGTTTCTTCTTGATAACCATCATTCTAGGAACCGGATTCTTCAAACTTTCCGTAGTGAGTGATGCAGAATATCTTTTTAGTCCAATTAATGGAAGAGGCAAATTAGAAAGAAAATCTTTGGAGTCACTATTTCCCTTAAATACAACTAATGATTTTGATGTAACGAAAGATACTATATTTGGAAGAGGGGGTTACCTCATAGCTGAATCGATTGATGGAGGTTATATGAAAAATAATGCTTCGATAACTGATCTGGTAGAGCTGGACAGAATCATCCAAAATATTAGTATTTTCTGGAATAATAGCTTCCTTCGTTACAAAGATCTCTGCATAAAGTCAACCAATAACGACTATTTTGGAAATTTCGTTACTTACTTAAAAAAGAAACTAGCAGGTATCAAATATGGGAAAGAATATCTTAGGTATTTATAATATTAAAATATCATTATCGTATAAATTTATATAGGGTAAATCCGGGTTAGATAGCCATACGGGTTAGATGGCCAATCGCTGCCATTTTTTTATTAACTGCAGAATGACAATGCTGACCAGACAGGCGAGAGTGAAATGTTGAACGAGA
>WUQG02418569.1:0-40264 GCA_011317285.2 Androctonus mauritanicus | reverse complement strand
AATCACAGAACATAATAATAATAGGTTCATGTTTTATTTATTGCCTTAAAAATATATTTTTTATTGCTCCGCGCTTCTTGTCTTTTCATCGTCTTCTTGAACTGTTTGCAACCATTTTTTATAATTTCATGGACCCCTGGTAATGGCTACACAGACCCCCAGGGGTCTGCGGATCACAGTTTAAGAACCTATCATCTAGTTAATTGGCCATCTTTATTGCAAAATCATTGATGGCAGCTGTTGTAAGTATAGATTTTCTTCATGAATAATCACCATTGTAAATGCTATAATTGTAACTCAGATCTTCATATGTCAGGGATCCCCTAAATATATATATATAACAATAATATAATAAAGAATTATTTTTTTAAAATGACTTAATATCATATATTTCACCTTAATTAAGTCATACATAAACAGATCTAAAATTATAATTTTAGAATAGATATCTATCAGTTCTGAATTTTTATACATATTGTAAGAATGACATTTTACAAAAGCAATGGACTGGAATACAAAAACAACATATTCTGGACAATTCATTCTAGATTTTAACACTAGTGCTATATTAGCATAACTGCATCTGATAGAAATGTGCAGAGTCATTGACAGTGTTTATGTAAAATTCAATGCTTATTTTATTAATAAATATATTACTTATTACTAATTATATTGCAATATTTTCTTTAAATTGCTTTTATTTCAATAAAATAAAAGCAACAGTATAACATTTTGCATAATTTAGCTTTCTATAATATTTTTAATAACACAACCAGTAATTAAATAAATTATAAAATTGCTATATTTTTAATTCTTTTTATATTCAAATATTCTTGATTACTCTATAAAGGAATTTACTATAGGATTTACTCTATAAAAACTTTTATAGAACTTATTCTTTAAAAGTTAATCAAAAGTATTTTGAGTATAAAAATATTATAATGTTATAAATTATTATATTCTCTTTATAGAATACTAGTATATTTTTTTAAAATATTGCTATAATTTAATTTAAGTAAATTAATTGTTTCAGAAATTAATGAACTTAATTCACACATTCATTTTCTTCCACTAGATTTTTAATGGGAAAATTCCAAATTTTTCCATTAAGTTTGAAATTTTTAATTTTTCAAAATATTACACAGAAAACAATAGCACTTTTTCAAAAAAAGAAAATTTATACAGAACTTTATCATGTTTTGGGAAGCATATTTATTATTATTTTTGCATAATTTAATTAATAAATATTTTCTTGTCTGATATTTTGACTGATATATTTACACACAGTGATAGTTAAATGCTGTAAAATTTTTTCTTTAAAAAATATTAATCCAAAATCTTATATGGCATCCATAATTTTTTTTGATCTGTTATAACTTTTTTCAATTAAATTTTTATAAAATTTTTAAAATGTATATATGTACAATATATGAATCCTTATGATTTTTATTCTAAATTAATTTTATTTTTTGTTAAACATAAAGTTATATAAAATATTCATATAAAATTTTTACAAGGAAAAGAGGATAAATTTTAATTTATTATTATATGAAATTTATTTAATTTCAAAAATATATATAAATTTGAATCTATATAGAAATTAATATTCAGAATAAAAATGACAATTATAATAATTAAAATATTATATACAATATAATAAATTTATAAGAGATATCTGAATTGTCATAATCTGTTAATATAATTAGAATTTTTATAGAATGATGATATTCAAAAAATAAATCTATGCAATATAGTATAATAAATTATATAAGTTTTCACAGTCATATTTTTATACTTAAGATGTAATCTGAATACATCCTGTTAATTCCATGAAGAATATAAATTTTTAATACTTAATTTTCAAATGTGTTTTTTGAATTACTTTCATATTAAATATGTATGTTTAAATAATAAATGTAAAATCAAAAGTAAAAGCAAACTATATTAGGGTTTTATTTAGTTTTCTTCTATTTCTTCCATTAAATTGATTCTGGTATTTTTAGAATATAAAATACATTGTCAATGAGGAACAGAACTCCTATTTATAAATTTCATTTATTTTCATAAATGAAATGTTATAAATAGGAGAACAATAGATAGGAAACTATAAATGGAACATTTATAATTTTTCATCTATTGTTATAACTTAAGTTTTTATAATTTAATAGCTGAGAAATTAATTAAGAGAAGAAACTTGTCTTGAATTAGTTGCAATTTATAACATTCTTTATATCTAAATTTAATAGAAAAACTTAGGTAAATACTGTACACCATTTTAGCATTAATATTTTAATTATGCATAAAGAAGTTCCCAACTTTACAAGCTAATTCATTTTTGAAGTGAATTCATAAATAAGAACTTGTAAGCCAAGAGTAAATTTCCCGTAGACATAATGTTAAAACCAGAATTCCATTCTCAACAATGAAATTTAACCACAATAATATTTAGTAAAAATCAACAAAATCAATAGTATATGATTAAATATTGATTTATTTATCTAAATAAATAAATATATAGGCTTTAAAATCAAGCAAATTATGATGATAAAGAAATTATATGAATATTAAGGAATTTTTATTCTTTACCATGATCATTAACAAATGACTTAGTGAATAATGGGAATGAAAGTGAAGAAGTAAAATTTAAAAAACATTGAATCCAAATTCCATGCTTCCATGCATTTAAATGGGATTGAATAGATCAAGCATGGATGCCTTAAAAAATCTGGAGATATTGAGACTTGAAATTAAATATGAATACTGCATAATGGAAATACAGCATACTTCCATCCTGGTGACAACTTGTCCATCCAGCCATCACTATTTCAAAATTATTGATGGCAGCCATCATATTTACATAATTTGTTGGCAAAACAATAGTAGTTAGAGCATGCACTACTACTGCTTCTCAGTCTGCCATTTTGGTTTTTTCTGATTTCATAGTAGATGGACTTTCTGGAGCCTTTTATGAATATTTGGCATTTATTTATTGCAGTTAATGCTCATTTTTTTTTTTTTTCAATATTTCATATTTGAAAAAAAACTCATAAACTGAGAACTTCCTGTAGTTTATTATTTAAATAATGAAAGCATAAATAGAAAAAATTTTATTAAATTCATATTTGAAATAAAATACTGTAATAAATAAAAAATAAAAAATGATCTAAAATCAATAATAAATAAATAATTAATAATAACGAATAAATAAAATAATGATCTAAAAACAAAAAATTAATGTTTTTATTTTATTAAACAATATTTAATATTAAATAAATTGACAGTTTTACACTTCATATAAATTAATAAAAATTTCTGTTGCTATCTTCAGTCATATATACAAAGTTTAATCAGTAACATAACCAATTTAAAGAAAATTAGATATTAATATAATCAAAGAAAATGATTTATTGGAAAAATCTTTTCATAACAGGCATTTAAAATCATTGTTCAGTGATTTTAATATTTTAATTTATTTTTGATTTGAAATCATTTAATGAATATTATAATTTAAATCACAAATTTTATAATTTATTAATACATAAATTTTTATTTGTTAAAGTTTTGCAGTTTGTTTTCTGCAATAGAATTGCAGATTAATCAAAAATTTTATTTAAAATAGATGATTATTATAAACTGTAGACTTTAAAAAGAAATTTCTTTATAATTTGCTTAATTTAAATTATCTTAATAGATTATAGAAGCATTATTTATGTAAGGGAAAAATTAAGTTAAAATATATGGTTGTTAATAAATGATAGTTTGCAACAAAATATGAAATTTATAATTTAAATTATTTTATAGTTTGCCATATATTAAAATGATGCATCTCAGATACAAGAAAACAAATTAAAACTATAATATAATTAATTCATAATAATTAAATATTCAAACATACAAATTAATAGAAAGTTGCTGTCAATTATGTAAATAATCACATATAGCATGTAACTTTTATACTGTATAAAATGTTATAGTGCATAAGAATTATAAATTTTTAAATATTGTATAAATAATTTTATTTTGTGCTTTAATAATTTGATAAATTACTCAATTTTAAAATTTATTTTTTATGAAACTTATATGCATAATAGCAAGTCATATTCTGATGCATATATATATATAAATATTTTTTAAAGTTCATAAAAAATATATATATATATATTTTATATATTTTATAAAGTTCATAATGTTTATTTATATTTAAACTGTTATTTGTATAATTACTATTACTTTATAAAGTATATATCTATAATAATTTCCTTATAATATCCAATTAAAGACAAAAATGCATTTTGAATGATGCTGAATGAATAACTGTGCATTTTTTATATATATTGTATATGACCATTATGCAAATTACTTTCATTGTACATGTTTTAATGATTAAAAAAAAATAAAGACTGAAACTATATGATTTATAATGTATTTTAAGAAATCCAATAAATTTCTCTGTTAGTAGATTTGTTCATCTAAAATCTCACTTGTGTGAAAAATTTTGTGATAACTTTATATATTAATAATTAAAAATAAAAAGAAAAGCAAATACATTTGCCAAGTATTCAATTGATTTTATGCATTTATACTTTTCTCAGACATTTTATAGCTTGAATAAAATTTTATGTTAATAAAAATAATAAACATTCATTCATTTACCAACTACTGTAATTAATTTCAGAAAAACTACTATATATATAAATATTTTAAATCCATACTGAATTTTTTTTTTTAATTTTCATGTGTAGAAGAATACATGTATGCCATTTTTTCCGGTTTATATTATCATCTTGGTTTTCGTTATCTACTTAAGCCAACATAAATATTAATAAAGGAAATATCAATTCCGTTTAAACATATTATCTATTTCATTAAGATTTCCCATTGCATGGTTTATATTATAAAAATGTAAGAGATTTCCCAATCGTTTTTGATAAACTTCCGAAAACCATTTGGTATTTTTATGAAATTCATGAGAGCCACCATGCTATTAGGAATGTGATTTCCTTTTTATAAATAGGGATTATTAATTTATATTCATGTTTAACATAAGAAAGATTACTTTTGATTTACAATATAGTATATCATTTTGTAACTGAATATAATACTACTAATCTTTTTTTTTTTTTTTTTGCAAAATCTTGTTAATTTCAGTCAAACGATATCTTAATATAAGATGTTGCTAATTAATACTGATTTTGAGTGTAAGCATTCTAGCTAGCAATTTATTTTAATGAAAATATAATTATTTAAAAATTCTGTTTATTATGTACTCTGTAATATTTTATAAACAAAGTAATTTTTACGAAAATTTTTTTCTAATAAAAATTGGAAAATTGAGTAAAATAAATCATCAGAGAATTGAATTTCTACATATTGATACTATGGCATAATGTTGAATTAAGTGCATTAATGCATCCGTCCAGTTTACATCCTCCAGGGAGAAAAGCCAGAACATCCAGATGACATTTTCTATGCCATCCTTCCTTTTCCATCGACTGTAACTATCTCGGACCGCCACACCCGGAATGTAATCTGGGCGTCACGGCTTTCTCCCTCCCCCCTCTCTAATTGGGACGTAATCTACTCGCGACACCTGTCTAAGACGCCTTTCCTTCTGCATAATTCAATTTTCCATTGGTAAAGCTTAGATAACGCGGGGATTTTCTACTTTCCAGATTTTAAATCGCAATTAGTGCTTTCAAGAACACGAGAAAAATGACACTGGGATTAAAAAAGAGTGCTTGTATCCGAAAATTCGAAAAGCGATTTTGTTTCTCTTTACACTGCTTTCAGATAAGAAATTATGATATGTACAAATGAAGTGATTTTATTCTTTCAACTCTAACATATCACTTCGAAAAAATTCGCAACGTATGATTGTTAAGAATATATAAAACTTTAAAATAAGTGTTACCGATTTATAATGTCTAATATAGTAAGCAAGGCAAACCGTAAACATATACATTATAACGAACTATACGTTAGCTACCTGACAAATGCGAAGTGCATTGCATATACGTGCACGATTTCTGCCTCAGAGATATCTCAACATGTTTAAATTATTTAATTACAGAGCGGATAACTTTTTCAATTCTTCCAGTTTTATCTGTGTAGTTTATGAATTATTGTTAAGATAAAAGCGAATCTTCTTCAAATTAGAGATTTTCGTGATGTTGGAAAACCACCTGCTACATTCGATTTTCTCCCCTTAATGATAGCTGGCTAATATTCTGCATAGCCGTTTCGGACGCCGCAGGACACAGAAAATTTCCTGTCCTTCATTATTCGCAGTCAAGAATTTAAGGTAAAGAAGCAGGTGCTTCTTCCTCATTCAACTCTTGACCTCTGCCAGAGAAAGTACCGAGGAAATCCCGTGTTATTTAATTAATGACATCAATGAACCTATGACGTTAGTTGATGACATTAGTATCTAATAATTCAGTAAATTTTGCATATTATGCTTTTTATATTATGTTTTATAATTTATATATATATTATACTTTTTAAATAGGTTTTACTAGCTTATTCTATTTTTTAAAATAAAAATTATTTCAAATGATTTTTAGAAAATTATGAAACATACAACGATGAAACGTCATACATATCGCCAACAGATGGCGATACTTGTGATGTTTCAGCCAAAGATGTGTTTCAGCAGCGATCTGTTTCAGACTTGCTTTCAAAAAATTATTAAATAAGCGATTTTTAATACAACAGCTTTTCATCAATAGTTTAATCATACTTAAAATATTTACACATTACGAATTTGGTTTTTTAAAATGTGAGGATTAGGCTATACTGTTATCAAAATTATTAAATAAAAATCGATAATCCTATATAATTTTTTTTTTTCATTGATTAATGAAAAGAGCGATAGAAACATGCAACGCTTGTCAATAGGTAAACATTCCGCTACTTGAACTAATGTTCTTAATTAGAAAATTTGATCTGGAAGATAAATTTTTTATCCCCAGAAACGGCGGCTAATTACTATAATTACCTGTATAAAGATTAAAGTCTTTGGCTTGCCAAATATACCTTTAACTTCAGAGATATGTATCAAAACTTGTTTCTAAAAAAATTAATTGTTTTGTAAAAACTATTACCTTTAAATGTTTTCCTTATTATTTTTAATTAAAACTTTTTAAAGGTAATTATATTATTTTTTAGTATTTTTTAAGATTGGTATTTTTTTAATTATTAAATATTTCCGAAAATTTAATCAAATTTTACAAATTTTTTTGTTCTACGTATTATAAATTAATCGTAAAGTATTCATATAAGTTATATATAACTTAATTATAATAAAAGATGTACTAAAAAAGTAATTGAAAATGATTAAATTATAAAGATTAGTTAAAAACGTAAGCGAAAAGTTTAAGAAATTATGAAATAAGATATGAAAAAAGCTAAAAGAAGATTTTTTACTGAACTGAGAATACTTAAGCTGAAAAAATTAGTATGTTAAGTTTAAAAGAGTATAACTAAGGAAAAGATAAAATATGTGTTCCATTATTGATTGCCGCTTCGTAACTTGGCGCACGGTATGGGGTAACTGCTCTCTTTGTTTTCCCCCCTCTATTCCATTGAAGAAATAATAGATTAAATAAAAATAAAATAATAGTTTAGCAATAAAAGTATTAAAGCTATAAAAAATCAGAAATAAGTAAGTAATACAATGTATTCTTGGTTATTCGTAGCCAAGTTATCCGTATTTATCTCGTATATGTTTTATGAATTTTTACGAAAATTGCTATTTGCAATGTATTCACTCTTTAATTCGCATAATATATTTCGATAGGTGTTCAACTTTTAATTAAAAACGTATAATATATATATATATAATCCAAATACGGTTCTTTGTCTATATTCTCTGTATATGTTGTTTTTTTTTTTTTTAATGAAACTTGCAGACTCGGATATAAGTGTTTGTGATTAAATTTTCTTTATTCATACATAAATTTCTCTTTTTCTTATAGATGTTTATTAGTTATCATGATTATAATAATTATGCATTTACAAAAGTGTAACCAGAAATAAATATTGACAGATTCATTTTACAAAAACTATTTAGAACCTTTGTTGAACCCAATTATGAAACCCAAATTTTAACATAGCAAAATAATAATATGAATTATCTTTTATACTGTATTATTAAATTTTAAAACATTTATAATTAATAAAAATAATTTTTCTCGGTGACTTTTTTAAATTAACCATTTCCACTGCGAGTTAATTGTTATCCAAGAAATCTTAATGAAATAAAAATAAGACTGTAGCCCATAATTTCAGAATCGGGCAGTTTTGTTAAATGCGAAAACGGATTGAAAATCATATAACTTATATTATGAAATCAATAAAAATGCAAAAAATAAACTGAAATACATTCTTCAAAATATTTGGATTATCCATTCTTTCCGATTATTCATTCTATTTTTCATTTAGCAAGAATGATCGAGAGTAACATTATGTGCTAAAATGAATCGGAAAGACTAAGATAATCAGAAATACTGTGTATTAGAAGAAATTAAAGAAAATTTACAAAAAGAAGAAATATGTAAATATAGATAAAATACATGAATAAAATAAGGAATTATAATATCAAAGTTGCAAGAGAACAGTTGGATTAAAAGATTATCGAAATTTTAAAAATGGAATAAAAGGATATTGTAATATATATACTGAAGTTATAATAAATATTTTAAAGTAAAATTATAATAAATATCTTAAATTAATAAATGAATAATCAAAAGCATAGGGTTAAAATGACTTGAAAAAGTAAGCATCAAATTGATAATTAAGTAATTCAAAATTCCTTGTCACCAAAATTCATAACAAGGAGAAACATTCCGTCATTAGAGGTTTAACGGAAAAGTGATTTAGAAAGATTTGAATTTAAATGAAAATAATTAAGAAAAAAGTCAGTAAATCTAGGCTATATTGATACTACACAATTTTCATAATTTTTTAGGCTTTCATTTTAAATTATAAAAATTAAATTAGAATTTAAATTAGAAAAAAAATTATCTTCAAATCTTTGAAATAATTATTTGTAATAATTTAAACTTTGTAAAATTTTACAACTTACTTCTTTTACAACATTTTTGCACATTTATAATATTTTAATATATATTCACAATTGTTTCAATTATCACGTCGATGTATTTTTTTTATAATTAAAATAAAAATGCAAAATTAAGTATCTACTATAGATTGAATTATAAAATTATCATTCTGTAGATTCTAATCAAATATTTATAATGGCTACTATTATTATACAAACTAATAGGCCTTCTATTTTGTAAGCTTTCCGCTATTGAACAATAGAAATGTTTATTGACTGAAAATTGAATCATTACCAATATAGAATTATGTCGCCATTTACGTGACAACTTTCGTAGTATTTTATCCATTATTTGGGATTGCACGACTAGGAGAAATACATTGCACGATTTATGTTCATCATGCAAAGTTTAAAACTGTTTTTCTTGGACACAATATATTCTATAATCATTTCGCTAAAGAGAAAGACTGCGAAAGCAATTTAAATAGATTAAATTCGAAACTGGATCAATTATAGAATTGTATGCTAATTAATTACATTAAATTTATTTAAATCCAGATCACAAATCGTTAAATGTTTAATTCGATTAAAGATAAATTTTTACGATGGTCTCCGACAACGATGGTGGATTTCAAAACATGCTATGTCTAAACTGATTTCGACAAATAATTCAATAAGCCAACTACTATAACAAACGACTAGTCCACGTAAGTTGTAACTTCCGGATGATTACAGATACCACTAGAACCCGATTGGTGGTTGAGACGGGAAAGCTTTTGTCGTAATTAAATGTCACGGTGGTTACACCCGTGACGTAACAGCGGTCATTTTGGAAGTATTCTGAACACATATGTCAACAATTACGTCCTGAGGGGAAAGAAGTTGCCTTATTAACTGTAAAAATCATTAAAAATTTCTATTTCGTACAAGTCAAATTCATTTTACAAAAACTATTTAGAACCTTTGTTATTGTTTCATTCCTGATAACTGAAACAAATAGTTAAATGATTTGCATTTTTCTTACTATACGATTACTCGTATTAAGAATATTTCTATGTAGCTTTGTATGAAAACAAATTCAAAATTAAATATCTGAAAGCAGAATCTGAAATAACTGCAAATCATATTTTATATGTGTCATTTAAATTTAAGGACACGCGCGTATTTTATATGATTTGCAGTTATTTTTTCATTCATTTTTATAGCATCTCTTAAAGAAAATACAATAAGTAAGATTAAATAATTCATTAAATTATTTTTGTTAAGCTTTAGAAATTAAACATCATAAAAATGTCTTCATTATTTTTATAAATTTTAAAAATAAAGAAAATGAAATTAAAATAATACATTTAATTAATTGAAACTTATAATCGATAAAAAGAAAGTTGAAAGGAGACATTTTAAACTTAATATAAAGATATTGATTTAATTGGTGGGACTAATAGACCACCTATTTACATTCTTCCCTATCCACTTATGCATTTAGTTTGCTAGCAGCATTTTATGTTCATGCTAGTCGTGATTCGAAAATATCTTAATATAACTGCCTATGATATCTTCATAGTTCGCAATTTCTGTTCTTTCTGAATTTTCTTGCTAAGTAACATCCTATTCCTACTGATTTATATTACAACATTATAAGCATAATGATTAATATAAGCATTTAAAATCGGCTTTAAATTGCAATTTAAGACTATTTCATGTTTAAATCCGAATAAAAACGCATGATTCTTTGGATCCTTCCATTATCATTTCAAAAAGAAAACTGATTGTTTTAACGGTTCGTGGCGATCTATAAAAAGATCAATAGGATTAAATATGCACTAGTACACAGTATTATGATCAAGTAATGTATAATAATACTATTTTCTTATTAGTTTATGTGTATTTACATATACAAATTAAATTAGCACACGGTATCTGATTTTATAATTTTATAAGAGTTTACCTAGTTAAAACTCTTTTTTCAAGAGTTTTAACTAGGTAATGAGATTTTTCTGTTATGATTTTAATTTAAATAAATCTTTATTAAACTAAGCAAAAGAATATACTTAATAAATATATTTGCATATAACAGCATAAAATCTAATTAAATCGTTATACTAAAGAATAAGATATTGCAGAGATGAATGGATTTCGGAAACGTTTCTATAAAGCACCTGCTAACCCGAATAAAAAGGAAAAAATTATTTTCGGCTTTTGTATAACAACTTTATCAATATTTTCTTTAATAATCCACGAAACGAATTTGACATTCAATCAAGTACTTCCTCAACTAAATGACTAGCTATAAACGATGCCGAACATTAACTTGAATTCCTGTTGTAGCGTGATATCCTTGCTTACGTTCAATGCTGGAATAAATTTGATTATTACGGATTTATAACTTTATACTCCAGTAGAATACTAATCTGAGTTTTTAATCGAGTGATTTAGCCTACTTATTTTTAATTTTTTATGAAAAAAATTTCGCTCAAATTCTCGAAAATTGGTGTAAAAGTAACGAAGTTTTCTTCTAAATTTTTAATGACGCATTAAAAAATCTGATGAATATATTTGTAAATGCGAAAAGTTTGTTATCGATTTTTAAAATTATTGATATATAAACTGATAAACAGCACTGTTTTATCGACTTTTAATTTTTCTAAAATACACACTACTTTCTGTAAAATTACAAAGGATAGAGAACATCATAAATAAGCTGAAAAGGATGGGAACACTTTAACATTTCTATATATACACAGCTCCAATTCTAGGATCAAACAGAGATATACACACACACATAAGTTACATATACATACACACGTTTAGTGTATTATAATTACTTGGGGGAGCACGCTAATTCTCTAATAGCTGGATAAACAGAGGAGTAGAGGTTGGAAGTCAAAGCCGATGGATTGCTAATGTATGGATAGTTGAAAGTCATAACACCAGGCACGGGAACAAACCTGGGAAGAGAGAAAGCCGAAAATCCGGGATTTGAGGTGGATGTCCAACAATGAAAATGAGTAGTTGGTGATTGGCCGATCAGGAATGACTGGGAGTGGTTACCGACGTCACTTGATGACTCAGTGTTTCCTGCCTCTGCGTGTCCAATCCTGGACAGTTTGGCCGCATTCACACCTGTTCATAGACATTCTCAGTTAATGCCTTTTTAATACATTATCATAAAGTAAACGCCCGCTTTCTATTATTATTCTAACGGTAAATAGGTTTCTCTGATTAAACATTTCATCAGAAAACTAACCTGATGGATGATTACGTAAAAATTTAATTCGTTAGGTTCGCTTCTAAATCACATGAATTAAATGAGTTAAATATTTTGCAATGTTTTGGAAGTTTTAGAGTTTCTATTTATTAAAAACATCTAAATGTTATTTTAATCCTATTTTATTATAAACAAAATAAAATTTGGAATAGAAAAACAAATTTGCTTAATAGCCTATTTATTTTTGAAATTTTAGAGGAACCTATTTATATTAATTTTAAAAATTTGTAAATAATAATAATAATAATTTATTGATAATAATTTACAACAATTAATATATAACAATAATGATACCAAAAATGTATAAAATAGGCTCACTTATAGAACCTATAATCAAAAAAATTGTATCATAAAATGATTGCTTCATTTCTATGGATAGAAGCGTAGATGAATATAAAACTATGTCTATCGCAAAAAAATAAAAAATAAATATTTTCTATAAGTGATGATACATAACAATTTACAAAATATTGCTATAAATTAATTTTATAATCAAGTTATTTCGATAGTAAACTAATATTCTCACTTTTTTCAAGTTTAAGTAATAATATCTATAGAAACAATAAAAAATGTTTATTGGTGGCCAAATTCTATTTTTATATTTGCAAGATTAAAAAATAATACATGTCATTTAATGGAAGAGTAAGTTGAGAAAGCATTGATTGGAAAAATTGGAAAATTCTTGATATTTTGACAGAACTTTATGAAAAGAAAAGTAGACACTATTCATGGACGAATGGGTGTGGCACTTATACAAATGTGAAAAATAAGCTAGATTTTATTATAATTTTGATATTAGGCTTTCTTTGGGTTATTGCCAATTTTACGAGAGACATTGAATTCTCTAGAATGTTCCAATCATTGTTGAAAATGAAAATATTAATCTGTTTAATGAATTTACGTTAAGGATATAAACTAAACTATATTTTTATTTGTTCAAAATTGTTAAATCATAAATTTGCTGCACAACAATTAACAGATTTTTATTTTGTATAAAGATTCAGTTGCATTTAAGAATTGGAAAAACTAAGAATTCTTCATCTTAAAATCATTCTGCATATTAAATGATTATTGAGATAGAATTATTTTATTAACTTTTTCATATAACTCTTATTGATATAAGTTTAACATTAACAAAAACCCATATTATTAAGTATTTGAAAATATATTTGTTGGGAATGTAATAATAGAAAAGCCGCTCTGCATTAAATAAAATCCTAGTTGCAGATCAGCTTGTAAATTTAAAAATTTATTTTGTGATCTATTCTATAACTAATTTTCTAATATATAATTAATCCATTTTGAGAGATTAATCTTAAAATGTCGAATTATTAATCCCTGATCGTATTATCTTGTTAATTTCATTTTTAATTATACTATTAGGTTATTTTTTAAAGCAGAAATTGAGATAAGTACAAGAGCAGGCCTATATCTCAGGACTCAACACCGAATTTGTATCTTTAATAAATATTTCCAGAAGCTTCAACTTTTTAACCTTCAAGTTGATAGAAGCAACTTCAACTTTAAACCTATACTTATAGATTTTCGCCTTCAATCATTAAATTCACCCTAAAGGCTATGCATATTCTTCAAAGTTTTATAATTAGATCTTGTGAAAACCCATAATGATATATCTAAACATGTGAGATTCATCCAAAACAACACTTTAAACCTGTTTTGTATCAGCTGTCTATTAACACGAAAATATATCGTTAGCAATGTCAAAAATAGAAAATTCAAAAATATGAAAATCAAATCGGTAGCAAAACTTTTCGTTATTTTCATATTTAAACAATTATTCGTTATTATTATTATTAAAGATTCTCATCGTGTCCAATGCAAAATTGATCTGAATCGTAATTAATAAATTTTCTACAACATTTCGTGAACATTATAAGAACATGCAATTTTATAAACAAACAAAATCAGTATTTATTTAAAGAACTAACAAATTTATTAGCGTGACATGTCAGAATCGCCGTTATGGCAGCAAATTATCTCTCTGAACCAATCATTGGCTTAATTAAGTCTTTGACATCTGACCTTAAACCAATCAAGTGGATGTAATTACTTGCTATTGTGGTCGTTAGCACCTGGTGCGACTTCATCCAATGAATGCAATATGTGCAGCTATACCTTTCAAATCAATGGCTGCCTTCGACCATCTGCCTCTTGACATGAATGACATGCGTACTTGACATTTCCTCCTCTGATACGTCAATCGCTGCATGCAGCTGCAGCAATAATTATTGCATGTTTAGTTATGTAAGTGGCATTAAAGAAATCGTCTATATTCTCATTAAATAGTAATACCTAAATCGATTTTTAAAGAAGTAGGTTTGATTAATGAAAATATATTATTTCGTGGAATATATATAGACCTATAGATCAGTTTACATAGGCTATGCATACGTACAGATATTCGTAACATATATGGAATTATATACAAAGCTGGAATAAAATTTAAAAACAAAAATAATCTAAATAAGTTTTCAGTTGAAAATGTAATCTTAAGCAAAAGTAGGCCTATATCGTAAATTCATAAGCAAAAATTCAATATCTTAGAAGAGAATGAGCTGCTAATTCATAAATAAAACGAAATAGTTCAAACTAGTCAATAAAATTTTAAGTAAATATTAACTTAGTTAAAATTGAAACTTTTCGATCAAAAATAGAGTAGAAATAGTCTAATAAAGAAAAATAAAATATTATAAAAGCAATTAAAAATAGGAAAAAAACTATAATAAAATGCATAGCCATGTCTTTCAAAAGAAAGATTAAATGCACATACATTTGCAAGCAAAAGACACAAGAAAAAGTTAATTAATGTGCTACCTGTTGTTTCGCAATTGTCATCCTCGTCTTCCGACTTGCTTCTCTTTCTTTTATTACATTTCTGTGTCGATTCTTCCGATTTTGGCTTGAGTATTTCGTCAATGGTGTAAGACATGACGTTTGATGGTTTGGAAACTTCTCTAGTGGTAGTAGTTGGGACGTTTATTATGGGGGAGTCAGTAGTACGGGAGGACTGCCCTAAATTAGAAGATTGTAGAGCCGTCCCCGATAAAAGATAAGTAGTCGGTATGTAGGGGAGTGGAGGGAGAGATAAAGGAACCTCGCCGGTGGCCGATTGTGCACCTAAGTAATAAAAAACGACCAGCAGAGTGAATAAAATCAGCTTCGTGCCGTGCGTAGTAATCAATCTATTAAAACAGTGATTATTTAATACGAATATTTTAACTACTTCGTTATATTTAACATGTTATTTATGGAATTATCAATTTATTTAGATATTTCGTGTTTTTCGTAATACAATTTCGCTTATTGCAATAAAATGAGGGATACTTTAATAATATTACTTACTTGTGGATAACTGTGGTTCATCTGCCACTAAATGGCCACTGTTTCTCAAAATTCTGTTTATGGAAGACACACTAGGTATGGATTGTTCATCACATACTTTTTGACTACGAAGAAGATCTCGGATTTCCCATGCAAATATCGAAGGATTTTCTTGTTTGTACCGCAATATTTTTCTGACTACGTGAGGTGTTGCAACCTGCTACAGAAGTGACAAAAGCGGAAAATTAATATTGAAAATATTATTTCTCATATAATAATTTGAAATATTCAAAAATCAGCCTATCTTATATCTTCGATAGACCTATACCAAAATAAAATCTGATAACGATGACTTGTCATCGAAGAAAATACAATTTTTTTAGTTAGCCTATTTATTTAAATGAAGCTTATGAAATGATAAATTTGCTCTTTTTTGCTTAATTTATGTAACTATTACCATCTAGGCCATATTACTAATCTGTGTGAAACTTGTTAACTTTAAAAAGTTACTGCATATTTAGCATTTAAAATAAATAATATTTAAGAATCTTCGATATTTCTTGTTCTGTCCTAATAGTCCTAATAAGTTATTTAGATACTTAAATTATTCATGTAAGTTACAATAGATTATAATAGATTATCCACAAATTCTCAACAGAATGGATCTATTATATAAACTTATTCTCAAAAAGAAATTTAATTAAGAATTACTCAAATGAGAATTCACTTAAAATGCATATTTATGGATTCATATCTATGTTGATTGAAAAATAAGAAATCTAACTTATAAAATCTAATCTTTCAATTAAATCTGATATCATATAGATAAAGCAAATAAGAAAATTAAATGTAGACAATGTAAAATATTATTAAAGATATTTATAAATATTTATTATAATTTGTTCGAGAATTATTTTTTGATAAGTAATTTTATTTTTATTTAATTTTACAAGTATTTACATATAAAAAAATTAATAAGCACATTCTGAGAACGATTGAAAGATATATCATTTAACTTTTTTTTACTACATAAATAGGCCTACTAAATAAATCTATATCTTAAATTTTCCAAAAGAAGTACGGATACAGATTTAAGAATTGGAGATAATAATGTGTTCTCATACCACCTGGAAGGTTTCATTAAGTTGTTCAACAGCCGAATTCACCCCAGGCCATCGGGGTCATCCATCACCTGTAAAACCTGACAGGAGACGGTAGCTGCTAAAGAAAATTATAACACTGAATTTCCGTATTGTCCGAAGGATATGCTTTTTCAGAAAGAAAGACATATTTTAAAATCTTTCATAATAACAAATTTCCATATAATTTAACGAATTTATCCACAAGCAGTTTCTCCAATGAAAACGTTTCAGAATACTGAATAATTTAATTCTCCCTTCACTTTAATGTATTTTATAGCAAGTTCTTTTTGTAAGTTAATTCAATTTTTGACAATTCGCACTTCTAGAATTTACTAGACCTATTTTTTATAAATTAGCAATATTCCATTTTCTGTTAATTTTCATATTTTATAAGCAATTTTAACGGATTTTCAATATGTTTACATAGCTTATTTATACGACATTTTTTTTTAGATCTACTGAAATTATTTTTCCATAAATTTCTAATTATTTAAATTCGAAAGGAACGATATCATCTTTTTCAGTTAGTCCAAATTTTCAAGAATTAGCTTTTGCGTAACATCCTTTTAGGATTAATTACATATGGACAATTGAATATTTTTTTATTTAGACCATGTAACATATTTCATAATAATATTCTGCATTTTTTTTCTATATAAAAATTCAAACTTATGCCGCAGGCCTGTAATATTAGATATAAATTATACAACTTACTTTCAGACCGATATTTTTATTATTAATATTCTATAAGTTAACTTAGAAAATCTAATGTGAGTGGACATATGTTGATCATTCCTAGAATTTTCGACTTAAATTATAAGGATTCGTAGTGAAAAATATCTAAATTAAGAACCATTTATTTTAGAAAATCTATAGGGAAAAGAAAAAAGAAAAGAGATGAGACAATTGCTTCTCACCTGCCCCAATTGTTCACGCACTAACTGCATCGTCACGAGTTGAACATCGATCGTGACGGTTCTGGCAGATGCATCACTTAGAAAGTTTAAAGTTCATTCAAATTTTATTAGGAAAATGTCTCTTTTTAGATAAAATGGTTCTTACTGAAGAGCAAGATATTATAAAACTTAGCCTAAAAGATGCAATTATATGTTATCATACTTACTTTAGGTTTGCTTCCTCCAATAGAACCCGGTTTGATTGATCCAGTTTCATAAAATCGTGTCAGAATTTTTGACACACATCCGTGCGATACCAGCAATTGCCTGGATATGTCACAAGGTCTGACCCCCATAAGTGCCAGTTCGACGATTCTTCTGCGAACGTAGTCGGGAAGTGGTCTTCCATTCACAAAAACGCCTCCGAGTTGATTGATACCCGCCTGACCTGAGACACAATTATAATAGGTTAGAAGCACCGTATATTTTTTTCCAATTCATTGTTAGACATTTACTTTATATATATAAAGACAAACTGGCATTCGGAAAATCACTATTAGGCTTACATAGAGTATGAAAAATTATACTGTAAAAGTTACTAATGATATTTTTACATACATACGTTCAATTGAACAAATAAATTTCATATGAATAATTTGTAGGTTTTTAATATAAATCACTAATTTACTTGTTTGATTATTAAAATAGGTGATCAAATAAAGAAATTATCAAAATTAATGATAACTAGTATATAGGCCTACGGATAAATTTGGCTTCATATTTTCTATAAAAGTATTACTTAATAAAAATATATTACTAGAATATAAAAATATTTTTTCATGTGATATGAAAACATTCGAAAATTTATAATGCATAAAAATGTTTTATATAGGCCTATATATAATGTACAAAACAAAAAGAGAGAAATATGAAAAATATAAAAAATTTTTTTATATATAAAGTAAGTTATATATTTCTTATAGTAATGTTGCATTGCTGCATATAAAACACGTATTACAGAATACGAATTTTTTTTAATTTTACGCATCTAAATTAGTCAAATACATATTGTTGTATCGGTAAGCTACGATCATGATAATGTAAGAATTTAATTTTAAATCACACTTTTAAAAATCCTTAAAGTTTGAAGGGTACTGTATTTTCAAGAATAGACATTTTCTAATTGGTTATAAAGAAATTACTTGAACTAAATCTATTCAAAATATTTATTATTTTCACTTAAAAGAATCTTAAATCTTACCTTTAAACTTAATCAGTTTTAATTAAATCAAAGTTTCAAACATTAAATGAATCAAAACTATTAAAACTTTGATATATCATAAATAATGCAAATCGACTTATCAATGTTATCCAACCAATATTTGTTAAACAAACAATAAGACTCGGAAGAGACTGGGCTCATTACATCTGCCTCTACGTATTGTGAAGGAGAAAGACGGGGGCATAATCCGGAGAGAGGGACGCGATCGAGAGGGCGGTTCTCCACCTGCTTTGTAGCATCACTATCAATTATAGACTCCCTTTCGTCAGCCACTTGTCTCAGCAAGTATCTAATGATTAGTTAAGCACTAGACCATTCCCGCAAGGAGGTAGATTAACTGCAGTTACAGGACGATTCCCACTCGTAATTGGACGAAATTCGGCAGGTGTTTAGCTACGTTTTCCTCTCTTTCCTTAAATATGCCCTTACTCTAATTATAACAACAACAGTTTCTAAGTTAATCCTCTTTTGTCTTCCTTTTTCTTTCTTTAATAAATAAATATTTATGAATTATTTTGCTATAGTTTTCAAGAATGCACCAATGTTTTAATTCTAATTAAATTACATTTTTCTCACAGCATAAAATTGCATATAAATTGCAATTTTAGTTTATGATAATTCTAAGATGATAAAACATTTCTTAAGGATTGCCTTCAATCTATTCCTATCACAAATGGGGACAAAAGCATTATCTCCTATTTTTGTACTTGTGATCGATCCCAGATATGGTTGATATATTTTACAGTTAATTTTAAGCTGGACTGTTCTATTCGTTAATGCAAATATAAAGAATTTATGTGTGAGATTATTAATTAATTATTCAGTAATAAAATATCATGGCACAGGCAAGAAGATTTATAGGTTCAAACTTTTTCAAAATTTTTTTTATAAGTTTTAATAAAAATTATAAAGGTTTCTATATTTTTTTAATAAAAATATAGATGTATTTAGTTTTAAAATATATTAATATTTTCTTTTACTCATTATTTTTACGAACAATAAAAAGTTTAGATGTCTTGAATCTTCTCAGTAATAGTCCAGCTCAACATCCCCGAAATAAAATCTTGATTTTAGTTCTATCAAATTTCTAGAATAAAAATCCTGGATCTGACTGTAATAAGATAAAACTAAAACATTTTTCAAAATTTTGTTACGTGTATTCCTGTTAATTAATTAATTTAACAATTTTTGCAATATTGTTATCATCGTTGCAATGAAATAATGGATATATTTTTAGAAACGGTATGATATACGATACTCAATAATATAATGAAATAATTTATTTGTATTTTAAAATATTGTATATTGTACGAATAAAAGTTTTAATAGATAAACACCAATTTTCAAAATTATTCCAAAATTTTTCGTGACTTGTTTATAAATAAATGTCGGCCCCACAGTTTCAGAAAAACTGGATATGTTATGACTTTTTAAACCTTTTACTTAGGTACAATATAATATCGTACCAAGTTAGTTGTTATATTAAATCTACAGATAAAATGTAATTTTTCGAATAAATATTTACAAATTAATGCTATTTATAATCAATAAAAATTTATTTAAAAAGTTTCAATATCAATATTTGAGTGAGATGTTTAGAATAATAAAAATTATTATATACAACTTTTTGCAAGAAATGAATTTTATTTCGCATTTCGTAATTAGTTCAATTCTAACATGAGCTCATTTATAAATATTTCGATAATAATTACAGAATAATAAATAATGATTACATTAGATTAATAAATCGCATAAAAACTCAATTTGTCAAATATAGATAATTCTTTCATTCTATAATGACGAAAAATAATAATGATTTTTATTTGAAGAAAGTTTATATATTTTCTATATTTATAAAGATTTTTATTGTTAAATACGGAATTTTTCTATTTAATACACTCCACTCTTTATAATCTAACTGAGGACTATCAGTAATCGTCATAACTAGCTTGCAGGAAAATATAAATAATACACAAGAACATTATATTTTATATATAAATTTCCAATGAGAATTTTTTATTTTTCGATGCATTTGGGCAGCTAAGAAAGCAAAATTACAGGCTTACCTAGACGCTGCCAAAACTCAAGTTTTGCAGAAATGAACGAGACAGATTTGCCTCCCCCGATCATAACAATTGATGTATGCAGTCACAATACTTCCCAAATGACCGCTGTTACGTCACGGCCGCAACCACCGTGACATTTAATTACGACAAAAGCTTTTCCCGGGCTCCACCACCAATCGGGTCTTAGAATGGTAACTGTAATCGTCCGGAAGTTACAACGTGTGTGGATGAGTCGCCGGCCCGTTATGGCCGATAGCTTATTGAATTATTTGTCAAATATCCCGTCTGAGCAGGTTCTGGCCACGGTACGTCCGAGTTGCCGACATTGTAGAACCTTTTTATGTCAAGACGATCGTAAAATGCAACTTTTTGGCCGAGTTGGCAAAGGAACGCAATGATTTGTGAGGCTTACCAGAAAACTTCTATATTAACCACTTACCATCAATATTACAAATTATTGGAACAAACCTTAGCGAATAGTTCTTGCGATATTTTACTCCAGGCGTTATATTGTCGACTACAAGCAGTTCAATTTTATTTGTTTCTAGCTAGTATAACTCGATATAATCATAAAGAAAATCCTTTATTGGCATGTGTTGGAAGACTTTTGCAACCACTGAACTTGTTGATGTTCTAAAATTTCTTAAAATCTACCATAATTTCCAGCATATATTAAGCAAAATGGAAAAAATTTACTAATGTCGAACAAAGTAAAAATGTATAAATTAAAAGAAGTGAAAACAAGAATTTATGAATTAACTATAAAAATATTTATTAAAATATAAAATATGTTTGCAAGTTATTTTATTTTTATAAATTTATTTACGACATTTGTAAGTGATAAATTCTTTATAATAATTTTAAAATACGAACTAATTTAATACGTAATTTAAAATTTGTTTATTCTTTTTTCACAATACAGTACAGTATTTTATTTGCCCATTTTTTAAAATTTTAGTCATTATTATTTCGTGCAGATGGCGCTAATGGTTTTCGGGAGTCGGCTTTATATATATAAATTAATTTTTGTTAATATTTTTATAAATTTATATATTAAATGATAAATTTTTACTTTGGAAAGAAAAATAAGAATTTATCTTACCTGTATGTGGCATTCTCTTATTTGATTATAAATTAAAAACACATCTGTAATAATAAAATGTACTATCACAATCAACGTTGGTCATAATAAATATTAAGAAATTATTATGGAAATTTTATTTTATATAAATTAATTGCGCCATCTATTGACAATTAGTGGCAATTTATAATGAAAGAATATGATAATTTCAATATTTATATCAATATCTGTTAAATATTTAATTAAATTTATTTCTGTAAAACAGGATTGAAAATTATACGTATCATATTTATAAAGAGAATTTATAATATACTGATTTATATCTTTCATGCTTCAAATATAATACAGTATTGTAATTATGGAATTTTTGATGATTATAAAGGTGTTTTAGATTTCAAAAGAAAATATTATAAACATTTATAAAATATAGCAATTAATTAGTTTTTTTTTTAATTATTATTCTTCCGTTTACAAAGAGTTTATTTGTATATTCGTAAATAGCATTATAAAATTCTTTTGTCGCGATAATCTTTTTTTCTCTTTTTTTTTATTCTTTAAAATTACAAATTATTAATTAATTAAGCTGTATATTTTAAACTGAATGATTAAAATATTTTTTGTATAACAAATTATTATTTTAATAGAAAATTTCTACGTCTTTAAACTAAAATTATGCTCGCAAAGTTAACTTTATCGATATTATAAGTTATTCATTCAAAGCAATTTTATATTATTATCCAACCTGAGAAACTTTGGATTTTATGATACATTCATGAAAATAACTAGGATTGCAGCAAGATTGATGGTGGGACCAAATAGCGAGTTCATATCTAAAATGTCAAAAATATCATTGTAGTTCTAAAGACCCGATATTTAGAACTGTAGTTTTAAACTTGAATCTTCAAAATCTATAAAAATTTTATATTCTAACAGATTACAAGTTGATTTGTCAACTTGTAATCTGTGTTAAAATTTAAATTTCATGAACTAATTATCCTACTTTTTTTTAAATTTCACCATCATTACATTGATATTCAATTTTCATTGATATTTAAGATCGTAATTAATATCCTGAAAAGACAATTTCTACAATAATATAAAAATATAATATTTGTTATATGCTAATTGAGGAATATAATAATGAATTTTTTTTTTATCAGAAAAAATTTAATTAAATTTATAAATCTATAAAACAAATAATAAAATGTTTATTTCTTATTAAAGTTTTAGTAACGAACAAAGTTACCGTTTTCGGATATCATGTTTTTAGAGAAATTTGTTATAATATTGTTAGAAGATAATCTGATCATCTTTATTTCAGTCAATTTTACTTTTTATAAAAATATCTCGAGACATCATAGTTTTAAGAAAACATAAGTTTTTAAAAACTAAGATTTAAATGAACAAAAACAATCTTTAAAATTTTTTTAAAAGTTACAAAATGTGTGTTTAAAATAGTAGTATTAAAATATAGGCGCAAAACAAGGAGTGCCAAAAAACGAGATTTTGCAGTATTTATTTAAATAATACATAACGATAAATATTAATAAATGAATCAGAAGATAAAATCAAATATCTAAAAACTAAATTTTAATTTAATTCATAAATAAGTTTGTAAAGATCGACGAAGCAATCATATGATCATTATTCGGTTTTATATTTTTCTGAAATTTGAAAATGATCAAAATCTGATTATTATTACACCATTAATAATGATTCAATTCCGATCACTTTCCGTAAACTTCATTCTCTTGTGGATTCCAATAATATTTGTGAATTTCATTAAAATTTGATAATATTACCTTGCCGATTGTGAACATCTTTTCTTTTATTATTAAATCCCTAATATTGATTCCATATAGATGATTTTTAATATTTTTGATTCCCTTAAGAATCTTAACAATATAGATTAATTTTATTTAAATTGGATGATATTTATGTGATTCATAGTGTTGACAAAAACATTCATAGAGATATAATTCTACAGTGATGATTTTTAATGCACTTAATTCTTTAGAAGTTTCTAATAACACTGTACATAGTAAATTTCATTTATATCAGATAATATTTACATGAGATATTGTCTCAAAATGTTAACATTTTTTTTTGTTATTATGTCAATAATATTAATATCATATTAATCATTTTCAATATTTTTGATTTTGTAATGGGTTTTGTATTTTAATCATAACGGATAGTATTTAAGCGAGTAATCGTGCTAACAGATAGACATCGGAAAAATCTAATTAATATAATTTATTCCTTTATTCCATTGCAGAGAGTCAAAAATATAGAATGAAAATTAGAAAGGAACTAGCAGAAAGCCAAATTTAAAAAAATAAAATAAAACTATTCTCCATATCTAATAATTTTGGTCTGATTAAGCATATTTGTCTTCAGGATTAGATATGACGAAGTTTTTGATATATTTCCCTCCAAATATAGAGTAATATTTTAAGAGTTTTACATTAATATAGTTAACGAAGTTAAGAATGACAAATTTTAATAAATAATTTAACAAACATATTAAAATATTTACTTGTTTCGACTTATTATAATTTGATATTATATCTTCAAACTCGGAGAATAGAGATCTTATAGAAAATATCTGGAAAAGTTTTGCAGATAAGTATTATTGAAATTTATTTATAACAATATTTTATATGATATAAGTCTTATTTGATAATGTTTTATGATATAAGATGAATGCCTTTCTCTATTTCTTTATCTTAATTTGTATAGGCTAAATATATTACTTCAATAAACTAGAATAGAATAGAAAAATTTATATTTGAAATTATATATTAAAAATTGTTTCTCAAATTTTAATAACTTTTTTTTATTAAAAAATCTTGCGGACGCCAAAACATAATAGATTCATTTCTAGTAAAAAAATAATAGCTACATTAAATTTATATATGTACCAATATACCGGTATATTCAATATTGCATATATTTGTTTTTAATGATAGAATAAATAAAAAATAATTTTGTTTAAAATTTTTCTTATTAATTTTGCTTAAATACAAAAAATACAAAATTATCAATTTTAGTAAATGATTTGCGGATTCTAAAACATTATCGACTTCTAAACGTCCGTGAATCACAGTTTATATGAGTAAAATGTTATATTAAAAGATATTTTAATATGAAATAAATAATTTAATATTATTGAATTTTACAATTTATTCAATTAATTCTTCGAAATTCAAATATATTATTGATTTAATTCTGTTCGAATAATTAAAATCATTAATATTGGCATATCAGATCACAATATAAAAATACATTAATGATAAATTAATATGTTTAAACTTTTATTATACAGTAAAACTGTTTTAACAAGAATTTTATGGATGTAAACATCCTTGTGAAGATTTAAAAATGATAATTTTGAAAAAAATATAAGCTTACGTAATTTTCGTTTTTTGATCATTCGATAAATCAAAACATGTTCTAAAAATCTTTTGTATGCTTTTTTAATAATGTTTTTAACTTCTTTTCGTTTTTCCCAATTTTTCTTCTGTTTTTTGTATGAAAATAATATGATTAATCTTATCATTTTTCATTTTTAGCCTACTTTCCAAAGAAAGCACGACTTACGAGATAATCATACTGTCTGATTGTATATTGCTAGTTTTATGTCTTTCACTGATCATTCTTGATCAGTGAAATAATAAATTTTTATGAAATTTTACCAGGATGCTCTATCATTAAAGATCGCATATTTTAACCTTGTAGCTATAACCATTTAAAGATAACCAGACATTCAAACTTCTGAGATACTTTTTTAATATCTTTTGAATTAATTAATGAATTTTTATGAAATTTAGGAGGAAAATCGTGACATTGAAGATGATCTTAATGATCTATAAATTCATCCTATACTTCCAATCATTTACAAATGATGAATGTTGAAATTTATGCAGTTTTCTTAATTACTTTTAAATTATTTGATAAATTTTCAGTAAATTGGTCAGATCGCTAAGGATGAATTTGATACTACATATTATATTTTAATTGTGTATCTCTAATTCCAAAATAGAAAAAAGATGTTCGGAAAGTAGACGATCTTTTTTTCTGTTATTTTCTAGAACTTTTTTCTATTTTCGATTTAGGTTTTTTTCTTTTTATTTTAATAATTTGTAGTTCTAATTATTTAAGAAATTCTTATATTCATAAATATAATATATGCTGTTTTATAGATTTAAAAATATTTTCGAGATATATTTTGTAATAATAGATTTATTAACTGATTGATACTTTTGCAGCTTTTGCTAAAATATATAAACTTAATATAGGCCTACAAGTATTTTATTCTAATAAATCATTTATTGTATTTAAAAATAATATAATTATTAATTGAAAGCTAAATATTATATTAATTATCTGAAATAATCATAGTTTTATTTTATCGAATTGCCAATTATGGATAAATGAATAAATTGCGTACTATAATCCATTTCATTCACTTTTTCATTGATTCACGAACTTGAATGAAATCAATTTTGCATTGCGATCATAATGATTAAGTTATAAGTATTGTTGAAATGTATTTAAAAGGAATATACTATAATTGTTTGTTTATCTTAAAAAAAAAAAAAAATTAAGATTTAATTTTTGTAAACACTATTCAGTGTTAAACTTCCTTATAAAAAGAAGCACACTAAAATTACGATTTGCATTTTTACTACTGTATTTCATGTTTTGCAAATACTGTGTATTGTCTCTTGTCTGTGAGATAGATAATTTAATCTGACAATTTTATTTTTAAAAATAATTTTAATTATTTTAATAAAATTATGTTTATCATAGTAGATTTGGAAAACTGGCATTTTGTTTCCAAAATCCAGTAACGTATTTTTATTTTTGCATAACTTTTATTTATTTATTTATTTATTTATTATTTTTTTAAAAATTACATGACGACCTTTAATAACCTTAAAAAATGATTATTTGAAAGTTCGAACGTGTTTCCTGAATGACCTTTGACTTTCATCCAAGGTCTTCACGTTAGAGTTATGTATAATACCAATCTTTTTCGTGACGAGATATAAACTATTAAATTCTCACGTATGGTTTGGATTCCTTAGTGATATTACGAAGTTTAAAATATATCGAATTTAATGAAGATTAAAATAAAAATCGAAAATAAATTTAACTTCAGTTGCGCTTATAAAATAGTAAACTCTACCTAGTTATTCTATAATATTATGTGATATAAACTAGTTTACTATAAAACGTAAGTCTAATAAATTCTTTTTGTAGTCATTGTACCATACGATATTCTAACTTTTGAAACTTGTAGAAATATTAATCAATACATATATAGACCATTATTTTCTTTATTTTAAATCTAATGTATAAGAAGAATCAGATTAAACATTGAGAAATATAATTTATAGCAGTTTCAATAGCGAAATAGCCTAATTCAAGTACGCAATTATTTTTCTTAATCGGAAATTCAAAATTGAATGTCAACATGATTTAAATCCAACTTACTGGAAGAAAAATATTAAACTTATAAATTGGAATTAAAACTGAAGATATTTTCTTTAGACGTTTTAGTGTTCATAAAATATAAAAGTTGAAAAGCTTTAGATTAGTTTTTAACGATTAAAACTGCGAAATTATCCAAATATTTTCATCTCTGTGAATTAATTATAATTATTTTTTAAATTATAATAATAAATTTCCCTATTTTTAGAAAGCTCGATGATTTTTATTAATGTTATATTGATAGAATAGGCAATGTAATATTTCTAAAGTAGTTATTATATAAATTATATTTAAAGATATCGGCATGAATAAAGTATTGTATATAAAAATAATAATCACGAAAAATTACTTTTAACCGAATATGAGCAGTTAAGTGTTCAACATTATTTAATAGTAATAGATAAATAATTTTTTATTTCTTATATGATTTTTTTTAATTTTGATGTTTCTCATTTTGAAATTAGTAAAACAAATGAAAAAATTTTCGTTTTCTAGCATTAGAAATATGAGAAAATTAATTTATTTTTGACTAATGTAGGAAATCTATATGTAATCTCTGATTCTGTGTAGAATACAAATGAACTGGCATCTGGGCTGAAATAGCTAACGTGTTTGTTTATGAAAATTTACATTAATTCTATGTAGAAGGCACTAGCAGGTTGTAATTGTTATATTGAATGTTTGATCTCGTGTTTGAAGTTTTTAAAATATTGTTTTCAGATGTGAATCGTAATATATAATAATAAATTATATATTTCATATTAAAAAATTATTTTAATATGAAATAGACGCTTTATTATTAGTGAAATTTATAATTCGTTCAATTAAATTTGCGTAAATTTAAACACTTATTGAATGTATTTAACTGTGAAATATATATATTAAATATGTTAAATGAAAAAATTAATACAGCATTGATATTATTTCAGTTAAAATAACTGTTTCAACTTTATTTCTCTTACTTATAGGCAGTTAATGAAGTTTCAATAAGAACAAATAGAAAATATTTTAATTGTTTTGTAAACTTTTTCGAGACATTTCTTAAACAAAATTTTGTAAATAATAATAATTATTATTATTGTTATGAAATACACAGCAGAACTTACCTGCACGGAAGAAGCACAAACTAGACTGACACGGGCGAATGTCACCTTTTCGTTAAGTTTCGATCACGTCATTGGCCCATAAAGCACCAGTACGGGGCGGGGCAGCCACGCACCCAATGACTAGCTTCGGGGCGCAATCACGTGACAACCCTTTACCAGAACGGAGTAATGAAAGTTTGAAGCAGAGGATGGAATTGGAAGAAGCACCTGCCCCTCTACCTTAAATCCCCGTCTGCGATTAATGAAGGACATAGGAAATTTTCTGTGTCCTGCGGCGTCCGAAACGGCCACGCCGAGGATTAGCTCGCTGTCATTAAGGGGAGAAAATCGAATGTAGCAGGTGGAGGCAGAAGACATCCTAAGAGTAACTCTGACAGAAACACGGAAAACTGGAAGGGTGGAACAGACCATCTAACAAAACACCTTAACAAATCTGTAATTGCTATCATTACAGCAATTTATGCTGCATAATTTAATACAAAATGTCTCTTTCTTTTACAGTTCACCAACACGCGTTTTAAAAATAGCGCAACTGCACAAAAATTTTCTTAGTCAATTGAATATCAAAACTGTCGTATTTAATTATTAATACGCATTACTTATGGACTACAATATAAGCCTAAAAGAAAAATAAGTTTTTAATAGTTTTTTTTCCCATTGTTCTCGTTACGTTATAACGAGTTGTGGGAAGCATAACGTTGCTAGCACCGTAGACTGCTTTATATAAATGCGTTAACTAGCATAATCAGCATGGAGGCAATTGAGAGATCACCGCCAACATTTATGACTCCTAAATATCTGTATCGTGCGCAGATTTCTATCACCTGACGATTTGGTAACAGTTCATGATCCCCCCAAGGCTTTTATAGATCCAGCTGGTGTGCAGATCACGAACTATAGTTCACTCATTCTCCATCCTTTGTGTCGGACAGAGGATAACGGGTGGACTCTGTAGTATCCCTCTTAAATTATAAATAGCGTAATTTGAAAAATTGTCTTAATACTAAATGCGTATCATCACTTTGAAGAATAATAATAACTCTAAAGAGAGGAAAGTATTATTTCTTCGAAATGCTGAAAGTAAAGCTTTCTTTATATAAATGTCAATAACCTTAAATAAAAGTTGTTTAAATTTTATGTGGCTTGTTGAATTAGAAATATTTTTCCTTAGAATTAAATCTGTTATCAGATTTTTTTACTAAGAACTATAAAATAATGTTTTAAATTTCTTTGATAGGATATAATTGAATATTAAGAATGATAATCTATATATTAAAATATTTAATAAGCGTGCATAATTTTTACAAATAAGAACGATTATAATTTTGATATATATTTTACATTTCATTCATAATATTCATTGACTTCAATAATAAAATTAAGAAAATTTTCGAATATTAGAACAATCAACTGTAAAAAAAGAGGTAGAAAGTTAATGTTACAATTAAAATAGATAGAAAGTTTATCGTAATGACCAAGCTTAATGAAATATTTAAGAATAAAAATGATTGAAAGCTTCATTTAAGATTAAGAGTTTTAGGGGTTCTATAATAATTGCAAGTTATTGAAGGCCTAACATTATATTATAGCATGAAATATTTATAGTAAATATAACAACAAATTTAAAACAATCAGGAAATCTATAGAATATTATTGATTATAATCGAATTTATCTTTCGATATAAGTCTAGAAATTAACTTTTCTGGATTTCTGATCTAGACTTTCATCTTATCTTTTTTGTAATGCTATGGAAACTTGGGTCTAAATCGAAATAGCATAATAACTGTAAGAACTATCCCAAAGTGATAGCAGGTGTTGGCATCTATATCGTCACGTTTGTCACGAGAAACCAAGTAACGACACCGATGACGTCAGCGCATCATTGCTCACCCAAGAACTGTTGACAGATTTGCCATAAATGAAAAGGAGCGGAGCACGGGATCCTAATTACGTTGTTGTGTGATCGCCCATTGATGCATGACTCCCGATGACTTTATGATCTCCAGAGGGTGAAAAGTGGTTGATCGTTTCCGGGTCAAACAGTTAAGTATGGCATTCATGCTGTCGGTAATAAAACCTTCCAAGCATAGCGCTTGTGGTCACGGAATACAGTCCCCGACTCGTCTGGAAAATAACTGACTGTACATTTGGAAAATGATTTAAAATTGGATGAATAAAACAGTTAACGAAAGTGGAAAATCACTATGCCGATTGTAAAATTAGATTTTCTCTCTCAATTCAAATTTGATATAAAAACTATTTTGGAGTTATATTAATTATATAACTCCAAAATTCGTTAATGTGATTCTATAATAGAAACTGTTATTCTATATCTATTTGACAAACACAATCATAGAACTTAAAATCTATAACTAGAATGTGATATATGAATAATGCAAAGAAATAAATATGGAATTAGAACTAGAAACTAAAACTAAAATTACATATTTTTTTATTTTTTAATGCCAATTCCAATTGTCCGATTATTAAATGACAAGTCCTTTCAGATCTTATCACGGCTGCCCACTCCCTCACATTTATAGTTAGAAATTAATGGGATGTCTTATTATTAAAGTGAATTTAAACTAAAAATTATAACATTTAATTATTAGTCTGACCTTGTGAGTTAAAAATTATTTATTCTGAAAACCTACATCATTATTCATTTCAATTTTGTAATAAACTGTTAGACATTTAAACGTCATTATAAATAATTGAAAGGTGCTACAGATTAATATTTTTATCTTATCAGCTTTATCAATTAAGTGAAAGTTAATAATAATCTAATTGATTTTTATCTGATCTAACTATAGATCAATTTCGATCAAATGTTATCGTACTGATCAGCAAATTCATTAACAAAGACGAACAACTTGAGCATAAATGTTATTCTATTCATTAATTTTTGAATTTTGTTACTCCCTCCGCTCCCGATGATGGCAATAATAGGTTTTTGTGTGGAAGTCGGATTTTTCTCCGGAAACCTGCTGATGGAGGACGAACTGATTTACTCTTGTACCAGAATCAATCATTGGGTGTTAACAGAAAACCATCAAGCGTGACTTCTGTAGAAACACCGTATTAGTCAGCAGAATCGCGACAATGCAGATGAAAATTCTATCTTTAATCCCTGGTAGCATGAATAGTTCACCAATTATACGCCACGTGTCGCTGTCATCACGCTGTGGATATCGGCAGCTGCACGACAAATGTTGCCAAGCCGTAAAATTCGTCGGTCCCCGATACGCTCCAGAGATGACGTACGATCTGTGGCCGTCCATTGTGGTTTTTCTTTTCCCCAACCTGCGGGAACGGGGAACCCACGGCTCTTTTACAGTCCATAAGTCGTCGGTTTTCTACCTGCCGACAACACTACTATATTAAGGGATCGTTTCAGGTCATTAACTTGATGGTATTCACTGCTGAATAGAACCTGGCCGTTTAGAAAGTCGATTTACGATCGTTCAGATGCAATTTCTATCAAAAGAAGAAAGATCTGACTGAAGAGGGTCCTCAATAGAGAGGTGTTTAATGTTAGCGCTAAGGTGTGTCCACAATGATATACCTGCGTAAATAAAACAACTCGTTTTTAGCCCTCGAGGAGAAGTGTTCGGGGAGTAAATAAATAACAAACAGATAAAGAAAAGATTGTTAAAAAGCTAAATATTTTATGGCAATAAATAAATTTAAGTGTATTAACTTCGTTAAAGCATAAAATGCATTTAGTGAATTTGACAATAACAGAAGTTTATTATTATTAATTAGTCATAGAAGCACAGTAAGCGTAGATATCGATTGCAATAATATAATTACTAAACGATATTCGTGTGACCAATCAATACATTAAAAAACGAGTAAAATCGATTTGTTTAGTTTATTTAACGAGCGCTTATTCTGTAAATCCTCATATGTTTAACCATTTATAAAACAATCGGCTGATGAACTAGAACTCGGAATTGGCATCAGCAACAGAGAAGAGCGAGAGAATGAGTTACTTTATCTGCAGCAAAGCCTTCAAGGTGAATCTTGGAGGGAGAGACAGCTTTGCAGTAGAAAGTCAAAAGAGATTCGAGAAGGGCAAACTTGTTGGAGTGGAAGGCGCCTTTAGACAGGTGCCCCGGACAGATTACGTCCCAATTAGAGAGAGGGAAGGAGGAAGGCCGTGACGCCCAGATTACAGTCCGGGTGTGGCAGTCCGAGATAGTCACAGTCGATGGGAAAGGATGGATGGCGTGGAAACGTCATCTGGCTGTTCTGCTATTCTCCCCCGAGGACGCAGGCGATTGGACGGAAGCGCCGATCCACTTAATTCGACGTCGACCTATCTCTCTAGAAATGGCGTCGATCCCCAGAAATTTTCCGACCGTCTCTGGTGGTTTCCTCTACAAATGGCAGTCGATCGAAAAGCATTCGCTCGATCTAATCAACTTCTCTTTCTTGAGATTCGTGGAAAAGGTTTCTCTTTTCAATGAAAGACGGATTTTTTTTTTATACCAGTCGAGAAAAACTAACCACAACTTACAGAAGTTTCCTTATTTGTAGCATATACGCCCCAATTTTCTTCTCTATATCATTTTTCCCCTTGCAAATTGAAATACGAACTTTATTTTTTCTTTATATATATATGTTCAGTCTCCAGAGTATATTTAAGGTTATGAAAATAATTGAAATACTCTAAAATTGAATTTTGTTTAAGGAATTTAAGTATACCGAAAGGAATTGAGATCTAAGGAAATGTAATTATATAGAAAAACTTACAGTGAAATTAAATTTCGTATCTACTAGGATATTAAAACAAAATCTTGGTTCGCATATTTTTGTAATACAATAAATTAGTAATGCATAGTAAACTTAAAATTTAAACTCCGCATTTTTTTATATCGATTTGAGTGAAAAATGATGGAATCAGTCTAATATTTTTTCTTTCAAAATACAGTATTATATAGATATGTCTACTGAAAATATTAATCAATATATTTTTAATTTAAGAAATAAAAAATATATTGATTAATATTGATATATTGATTCTCCAATAATTATCCAATTTAGGATAATTATATATAATTAAAATTTAAACTGAAATTCAAAAAACTTAAGTTTTGCCTTCACATAGACCTACGTTCTGTATACTATGGTAAAATAGAGTAGGTGAACTATAATATATTTAATTGAACACGAACACTGAACACGAAGAAACTTAATATGAAAATATGACAAAATAATCTTTTTTGAAATTTTTTTCTTAGAGTAAATTAAATAAGGGATATAAATATAGATTAAATTATGATAATTATTTTTTTATAAGAAAATATAGGCATTTCCATAAAATAATTGCGAAATATATAGATTATGGAAACTTATAAGAGAATACAAAACTTCTGAGTTTTTTTTTAACGTAAAAATATCCAGAATGAAAAATATAGTACAATACTTAAGCATAATGAAATGTTATACTTCATATAATAATAAACAGCAATATACTGTATGTTTAAACGAAGTACAGTATAAATAAAAATTTTAAGTTGTAAATTTCGAATACAAATAACGGAAATTCGAAAGAATTTTTTTACTAGATTAGAACAAAAAAGTTGACGAACGTTTTTCACAATTTTATAAATCTTTTGACTTTAATCTATTTAATTCTAATATTTTATCATATAATTCTAAATGAATTCTCTCTATTCAGTGAAAACTCCATATGGCATAAATTCTTTATATACCAAAGATTTAATTGAAGAATGTAAAAATGAGGAAGAAGAAGAAGAAATCGAAGAAAATACTGAATCACCATATGCGAGCATTGTACGAAAGTTAGCCTTTCAGTCTTTCCTAATGAATGATCTAAATATATTATTTTTTTCTATATTAAAATTTAGGAATTGAAGTGGACAATTGGCTTTAATGCTTATGTACCTGTCGCTAATCTATCATCGCAGCAAGAAAATAAATTGATATATGTTACTGGTTATGTTCCTGTTATATATGACTGGAAAAACGACAATGAAACCATACTAGTCGGACATGTGAGAGTAATTTATTACTTGATACTTAAACATAAAATTCTTATAATTATTTATTTGTTTATTTACAGTTAAATAACATTACTTGTTTAGCTATGTCATCAGACAGAAAATGGCTTGCTACATCAGATATTGGTGATGATAATTCTTTAATTATATGGGATTTAACAACTTAGTCAGTAATCCAATATTCGTTTTTATAAATAAATGTAATTTTTGTTATCATCTGGATTAAAGAATTAATCGAATTTTTACATCTTTAAAAATTCTTTAGCAAACCTATTAAGAACCTTACCTTATATCCTAACTATGGCATTAAATGCATGAGTTTTTCTGAAGATTCTAAATATCTTTTGACTATTAGTGATGAACCTATTCAGGTAACTTAAAATAGAAAAAAAATTAGCTAAATTGCAAACTATGTCTTTTAAGAAGAATGATTTGATAACACTCATTTCTAGAAATGACCTTATGTAATGCTAGATAGATAAAAATGGTGTATGATTCTTAAAATTACTGTTGAGTTGCAAGATAAAATAATTTATAAGTGTGTTGCTTAAAATTATTGCATTTTCATTGATTTTTATAAATAAATATACTGTATTAAATGTTAAGCTTTACAATATTTCCAAGTTATAATTTCAGAAAATTTCACTTTTATATTGGTCACTTAATGATAATCCTATAATTGATACTATAATGCTTAAAGAAGAATATGGTGAACAGGTAAAGATAAAATTTTAATTTTTTCATATTAAATTAATATTTCTCTGTAATGAAACTATTGATTATGTATAATTATAATTTTATTGTACAGTATATTACATTATATATGTAAAAAACAAAAACTATTGTAGCTAAAATATTGAGTTCATCTTATATTGAAAAAATTAAAAATTCTTTGATTTTTAATAAATTTTTTAAAAATAAAAAATATAAGTTTTTGTGTTTTATATTCCTCATAAAAATGAAAAATTTAAATTTGCTATTATTACTTTTCTAGCAACATATATCATTCCATCCATTATATTCCTCATATTTTATTTCAACTGGATTTCACAGAGTAATATTTTATCAGTTGGTAAACATTTATGTTTATTTTTATATCGCAAAATTTTAAAATGTTAGTTTTATAATTTTCTTATTCTATAGTTAGATCATAATAAAACTATACATCATTACTCACCAGTTATCAAGCATAAGGTAAAATTTATTTTTAAATGTTATCAGTTTGATAATTTTCATATTTTAAAAAATTTTATGACTTATTAAATAATCATTTTAGGACTTTTTTTCACCTCTTGGCTTATTTAATCAAACCATTTATTTAAAATCACCAGATATTGCTCTAACAGCAACATCTATAGGAAATATCATTACTTGGGACAATAAATATGGAAAAGATAGTAAATATTTATTATAATGTTTAATATTTTAAACTTCATTGATGTTTTACATTATTTATTGAATTTTAGTCAACAGTTTAATTACACCACCCAATGAAAGAAGGATAATGAGATTCAATCAATATAGTTATAGACAGATCTCCATTAATGTCATCACAACATGTAGGGATTATATTGTTACTGGTAATGAGGAAGGCATGATTGATTTTTATGATACAGATTTAACACTGATATTCTTGTGAGTTTTTGATGCATATAAAAATCAATATAGTTACTGTTTAATTGTTTCAAAATATTATGTTTTAAAAAGATAAGATTATTCATTTTATATTGAAAATTTTGTTTATTAATGCTACATAATAATAGAATAAAAATTGGATTTTTACCAGTTATAGAGAATCAGAAATTGGTCCTATAACCAATATACTGTTTTCTTTAGATGACTTGAATGAACATATAGATAAGTGAGTAAAATCTATCAGAATTTTTTAAAAACTTACTATTGTATCAAAATTAGTAATAAAAAATATTTGAAAAAGTAATATTTATATTGAAATATAGAAATACTTGTTGTAATATTTGTGATGAATTTCTATTGAAGTTTGTATCTGATTTTTTTTTGAGATATTTTTTAGAAAATATATTGGAATAAGATTAGAATATGATAGAATAATTTCTTGATTTTTTAAAATAATATTACAATGCAATATTTGTAAGGAAGGGTATAGAATTATGAAATCATACTTTTGTTTTATAATGTTTGTATTAATTAAATACCAGTATTTATATTAAATCTATAATGGCAATTTTAATATATAATAATTATTTTATATAATTTTATTATAAATACAGTATAGTAATAATTAATGTATACTAACATAAATTATTATTGTATATAGTATAAACTTTAAAATAATACTGTTCCTATTTCTTAAAGCCATATTATAAAATCTTATCCTGTTACTGCAACTCTGAAAGGATCACCTTTTGTAGTGCCAGATTTTGTAATTAGTACATCTACTGGCTATTGTGGATATATGAATATCAAAACTTCAAATTTGCAGGAAATAATGAGACTTCATTTTAATTTGAAATATGTTATTGCTAGTCATCCAACTTTGTGAGTATTAGTAACTTTTAAATTAGTTTAATATACTTTCCAAACTTTTCATTTTTATTTTAGACCTTGGTTATGTATTGCCAGAACTGATGGACTATTAAGATTATGGAATTATATGACGAAGTAAGAAATCAAATTTATATTTCTTAAATAAATTTAATTAAATTTATATTTATCAAATAATTGTTTTACTAATAGAAAAGTTGAAGTAGAATGTATTTTGGATAGATCTGAAGACGTTTACTGTATGGCATTTGATCCAGTTGGTATATATCTAGGTAGCTAATATGAATCAAATTTTTCATAATTATTTAATAACAATAATAATATGTAATTTAGTACTAGAAGCGGCTCGTCATTAGGGACCAAAGAAGCTAGCCACGATCAATAATTTTTATTAAACAAATCAAATTATTTACTGAGAAGAAGCATCTTGATTAATAAATTATTTATTTAGTCTTTTGTTAATCTAAATTATTGTTATAAAAATAATTATTATTTTCTATGAAAAATATATTTATCATCTCATTTCTATATTTGGGCCGGCTCTCAGAAAAATAGAGCGAGATATTAGACATAGGAACGCACACTGCTGTTGCTAGTTGACGTGTTGGTAGAATATGCATGAGTTTACAGAACATTAGGGCTAGCTCCGTAGGGTCCCATGCTTATATAGTATATTTTTTAATTGCTTAACTGTGTGCGTCACTATACTTTTTATAATCTTTTGTAGTTTATATATTTTTTTTTTTTACCGATTCTGTGATTTATAATTATTATGTTTACTTTTTAAAGTTTATTGACACTAGGGCTTATTGTAATTACATATTTTGAATCTATCTTCATAGTATTCTTCGTAACGTTATTGATTAACATCGCAAAACTTTATAAATAAATAAATTATACAAAAATAGGCATGCTTATTGTTTTATTATTTATATTAAAATCCTGATTTTCTATTATTAATTTAAATTAATTCTTTTTTTTTTTCCTTCTAATTTGGTACCACCACTTTTTTGGTCCGCGAGCTGCCGCTGATATTTTACTGTACTGGTATATTAAATTTAATGAATTGTTTTATTGTTCTTTTTATTTTATTATTGTTGAAAATATTTAATAAAGAAATATTAAATATCAAATCTGAACAGGATTTTTTAAAACTAGAAAAATCAATTAATATTTGATATTATATTTAGCAATAGGGTTTACTGGTGGAATTATTACAATATTAGATGTTCCTTCATTATTATATTCGAAGTTAACCAAATTACCTTTGAATCTTGAAAAAAGTACAATTACTAATTTAAAGTTTTCAGATGATGCTAAATATCTAGTTTGTACAGTAAGTTTATTTATATATCTATATTAGTATATATAAGTACTCTACTCAATAAACATGATATAGCTTAATTTTTAATTTATTTTAGAAACTAATCAAATGTTTATTATAAATATCTATTTTAATTATAATATGCAGAGGTGGATTGGCCAATATGTCAACTTGCCCGATGGTAAGTGGGTCCCCTAAATAGTTTTTATTAAAATTAAATGATATCCTTATAGTTGTGAGTGGGTTCCTTTGTCTCCTGGCAACCAATTTTTTTAGAACCAGTCCGCCACTGATGATATGTTTATTTTCAATCTATTGATGGAGTTTTTAAAATATGTTTTATATTTTACGAATATTTTCAAATAATAATAACTAAATATATATATAAAAAAAATAATAGCTTTCAGTTCTGAAGAGCAATTTTTACATATACAGTATTTCAAATAATAAATAAAAATTACTTGACATTGCTGAATTTTTTCTCGTAGGACAAAAACAATTCTGTAATAGCATACAAATATTATTTTATATCAAATACTAAAAAAGAATGGCATAGATCAGATACCAAGTGGGAATTATTAGGAGTGCAACAGATTCATTCTCTTCCTGTTATCACTATTATTTTCAGGTACATGGAAAATCTAGATTATCCACATCTTATATCTCTTGGTGAAGATAAAAAACTAGTAAGTATCTTTATTATATTATTTTAATAATAAAATATAATAAATTACCATATAAAATACTATTTTTGAGATCAATAATTTTGCTTTTATTTATAAACTATTGATATCTGAAGACTGTTTTAAGAATATGAAATTTTCTCAAACTTACAATATATTATAATTATATATAAAGAATAGAAATTATAAAATGTAAAGTAACTTTTATATATTTTTAGCTATTTTTCAAAGGAAACTGAGACTTATGAGAATATCATGATATCCATCTTACTGTCTGTGATCCCTCCCTAATAACTTTTGAACCATTAAATAAATTTTCATGAAATTTGGTAGTGAACTATCTGAACTATCGTTAAAATTCATCTCTATGTCGCATAATTTAACTCTGTAGCTGCAACCATTTAAAAATGCGAAGTTCAAATTTCTGAAATATTCTCTTAATATATCCTGAACTATTTATTCGATTTATATAAAATTTACTTAGATGCAATTTAATAGGATTTTAATGACATATCACTTAGTCCTTTATCTACAATCATTTAAAAATAACGGATGTTCAAACTATTAAAGATTTCTCCTAATAACTTTTGAATTATTAGATTGATTTTTATAAATTTTAACAGGGTGTTGGCCCATTAAAGTCGAATTTTAGATAACATTAATTAATCCTGTAGATTCATCCCTTTAAAAATGACATTCAATCTTCTAAGATTATCCTCTAATAAAGATGAGAAAATGATGAGATTATTCTGTAGATTTATTAATACTTTTATTTATAACATTGATACGAGATAGCACTTACTTGTTAGTGTTAAAATTGCTAACATACGGTTTATCTGCATTATTCTTACAACTTTTAGAGCAGAAGTGTCAAACTGGCGGCCCTCGATGTGATTTTTTGTGGCCCCCAACGTTCTTAACTAAAATGAAAATGAGAACAATAGGCTATGTTATGAGATAA
>WUQG02418558.1:0-15429 GCA_011317285.2 Androctonus mauritanicus | reverse complement strand
ATAACAATACAAAATTATCATTAATTTAAATTTTAATTATTTTCTATATTATACAAATCAAATTCTATCTTACCAATTCATTTTAATTTAAGCTACTCTGTAAAAACATTTTTTAAAAACGTAACAACTGTAGAAGAGTACTTCGAATGGTATATTTATATTTTAATATTCTTATAGCCCTCTAGTGGTTGATTTTTATAATGACTATTGTTTTAATTAAATAATAAATCCCACCATATTTTAGGCAAACTTAACCCTTCTTTGTAATTAGTTAATATTTTTTTATTTAATTCTTTAGCCTTTTTAATAAAATAAAATTCATAATAAGATCTAAATAGAAAATTCTTTTCCTGTTTTAAAATTTCTACTTTATTATCTACTATATTACAATTATTATCTAAACAATGTACTGCTAAACCAGATTTTCTTAAATGATTTTCAATATATTTTTTATGTTCGTTTATTCTAATAAATAAATGACGTTTTGTTTCACCTATGTAAAAATTCGGTTCTGCACATGAGCAGTACAGTTTGTACACAACGTTATTCATTTGCTTTAACGAATCTGTATCTCGATTTAAAAATGTTAAATTTTCTAACTTAAAATTTAATGACGGAGCTAATATAATATTGTATTTTAACATAATATTTTTTAAACAATTAAAATTTTGATAATCATAGGGAATAGATACATATTTTATTTTTAACTCATTATTTTTCTGTAACAATATGTTATTTTTTATATGTGTTTTATCTAATTGTTCCCATTTTTTTAATTGCCAATGTGGATAGTTATTCAACAAAAACATTCTATATATTAAATCTAATTCTATTAATCTATCTTTAGGTAGTGTAGTTCTGTTTTTTGTTTTTTTTTAATTCAGCTAAAAATAAATTTTTCTTTATGTATAAAGGCGTATTATTTATTGACGTTTCTATATTATAAATTTTTTAATTATTTTCATTTATAACTTGCTACGGGTAAATTATTATAAGTTTAAGCTATAAATAAATTAGTAAACTTTTAACTGCTGGAAAATTAGCATAGTTGGTAAACGGAGCCCCAGGAATGGAGCATTTTGCAGTCGCGATTTAAAATGCCTATGTATGAACATTTCTGCCTGTTATTTACTTTGCAAAGCGTGAGAGATCAGGGTCTCACAAGAATGACGCGAATATGTCGTAACTATGAGGTTTAAATATCATCAATTAGTGGCATCATATGACATAACAAATAGTTACGTCAAAAAGTTGGTATTAGGTTAAAGTGCATAACGTCCAGAATGTTATTAGTGAGTGACGTCAATATGCCATACAATCACATCATAACAGTTCGAACATGTGAAGTAACGATGGATGTCATAAAACTTCCGAATGTGTGTCGTGATTGTGATGTAGCGATAGTAGTTATGAAGTGGGCACATCTTAGATCATCGATAAGCTTAATACCCATAGGATAACATGGAAAAATATGCCAGACAGAGGTACCTTTTTCCAATTTATCACGCGATTGAAGCCAGATAACAGGCCTTTCAAATATATGATTTTATCATATGTCTAGGTCAGCTTCTCTCAAATTTAACATATATTCGCATAGTATCATCTAAATCAGATGGAATTCGTTCAAATTTTACTATATACTGCAGAGGCCTTCTCAAGTTTATATTTTAATATCGCGATAGGTTGACTTACAATTTTTGTCAGATATGATCGAAATTGGATCGGGCACCTTCAGATTTATTATATTTTTGCTTCGTGATGGAATGATAGATGATTTTTATCAGGAATGATAGAAGTCATACAGGCGCTTCTTTGGATTTATTACGTGATTGAAGCTAAATCAGTTTTTCATTTTCAGGTTTTTGAAGTTTACGTGTTGTCTACTTAACATGAGACTGCGTATTTGATTAAGTTTGATAAATTTAAAGACGTTTTTACTTATTCTTTTATAATTTATATATACAATATATACAATTAACTAATTTCTAATATTAAGTGTTAAATTTGAATATTACCTATTTTGAGTAACTTATAAAATCTATATAAGAAAATTATAATATTTTATTTTTTAAAAAATTACATAATTTATAATTAATTCACTACGAACAAATATTTTACTAGTCTTATTGAATCACTTATTGTAATTAAGGAGTTTTTCACTTTTATCTCACGGATTACATCTTATTTAAAAAAAATATTTAGTTCAGTAAAAAATGCAATTAAATATTTTTTATTCAGTTCAGTTTTTATTCAATTTAAATTTTCTCAGGCATAAAAGGAATAGCTCAGCGATTCTCAACCTGTGGGGCGCGCCCCCCACAGGTTGAGAATCGCTAGAGTAGCTGGTAATTATGGTAAAATTAATTAATTTCACTGAAACTAACCATAATTGCATGGGATACCTTCAGCAACAACCACTTCAGAGCCCGCTATAAGCTGGTTATCATCCATATATTCAAATGGAAGCTGAAAGAATGCGGTTCGCCATAGGAGGAAAAAGCGCAAGCTAAAACCTCCATATTAAGACGTGAAGAAGAAGAAGAATGCGGTTCGTTAGTCAAGCTCTTACCCATCTTGAAAAACTGGAAATGTTGGGACCAAAATTGAATCTGATCCTCCAAGTTGGAAAGTGACTGCATTGCCATGCGGATCCAGTAATTACGGATCAAGAAAATTATGAATATTTAACTAAGTATAATTAAGAGTGCAATGTGTTGCAGAAGATATTGTTATTGTTTTTCTTATAATGAATAATTCTCTGATCAGGAGAAACAAGATGAGATGAAAAATTGTGACTGAGAAACACAAACATATTACTGCTTTGGTTTTCACGTTATTTCTTTTTTTATAAGAGGATTAAATGACGGAAAGGTATTTTTAAGTCGAGACTATAGTACAGAAAAATACTACCAGAAATAACTTGTTATATCGAATTTTGTAAACTTATTTTTAATACAATTATAAATTTATCTTGTTTTTCCATGAACAACTATTTTATGTTAGTTTTGCGTATAAGGAAATATTTAATAAAATTAATAAGAAAATGCTGTGAAAAATATTATTTTATTAATGGGAAGTATTAGAAAAATGAATACATATAGGAGTAAAAAAACTCCAATGAGTAGCAGATCTACACGGCTGTAAATACTGTAGAAAAACATTCTTACTTATTAAAATGATTACAATTCCAAATCAGAGCAATTGTTTTCTGACTCATTTTCTGAATTCTTACTAATTGCATTTTCTGCTTCTATGTCAAGCACTTTATTATAGAATAATAAGATTTTTCTTGATGTAAATTAGAAGCTGTATATTATAATATTAACTTCGGCGATTTAATTGTTGGATGGCTGATTATAAAATCAAAATCGGTAGGTATCTTGCCTGCTGATTTTTCTTTTTGTAATCAGCAAATAAATAAATTAATAAATAATAGTGAAAAAAGGAAGATAATAGCAAAATAACGAAGAAAACGTAAAACTAACGCAAAATGCCATGATTACAGCTTAATAATCGCATAGATAATATTGCAATCTAGAGACCGAATGAAGAAAGTAACACATATATTTGTTTGTTTAATCATATATTGCTCTCCAAAACCATCTTCAATATGAAAAGAAAATGTGGAATATCAAGGCAAATACATTTATTTTGATTTTAAGTTCATTTCCAAATAAAACCGTGCAAACCGATTTACTTTTTTTTCCGTCGTACCATTCAATTGTAGTTATTCGGATAGTGCTATCAAAGTTTGCTATTCTTCCTCCTTGAAATATCTGAGTTAAATTCTCGGATCCGACACCTCCAGAAGTTTTTCAGGAAATACCTGGACGGCTCTCGAATTTCATCTTTCATTTGATAGCTGATCCCACTAGGGATGTTACGGGTTACTGGTGAGTAATGGAATGCCTCCTGCTTATTAACTTCCAGGTACAGAGCGGGGTTAAGCCCTAACTATGTACTTACCTATATATCATACTTAACATAACCATACCGAAATAAAAGAAAATAAATTCAGAATTGCATAAAAGAACATTAAATTGAAATAATAAAAGTATTAACTGTAAACTTTAATATCGTTAATTCTTATAACCAAATAACGGTATGTTCTATTTATCTCTTTACAGGTGAAAGAACTATGGACAAATCCGGATTTTGCCTCAATTGTTTTATGAGTCCTACCACCTTCGGACTCAATCTTTTGGGTATTGAAATCATGCATACGTGACAAATTGGTTTCACTCAAAGAAAATTATATAAAGCATACAAATGTTCAGTCATAATATGTATGTGGATGGCCGCAATATGGTCTATCCATGTTAGCATGATTGATAAAAAGACATGTATCGAGCGCTGCGGAGGATTCCATTATGCAGTACGAGATAATGAAACTTCTGTTAATTTGTCTAAAATGCTCACAGTCGGAATCATTTCGGTATACTCAATATGCGTAACTGGGTTATTCTTTTCTTAAAAAGTAAAAATCCAAAGTCGTCAAGAAAATTACGAAGGGGAAATTGCTTATCTGACTAAAATTAGAAATTTGATTAATCTTGCTGTTTGTTTAGCTGCTTGCATGCAAAGTATTCTCATTGCTGTAGTGGTAGTGACGGTTGCGAGAAACGGACTAATGCATGAAAATAATATAAAATATATTACCTGTCAGGTAATTTACCAAATTATGTTGTTTTGGAGTCTTATTATATTGTATAATATCGGAGGAATGGTTACTATAATTATCGTGTTCATAAGATGTAGGTTTAAAAATATTTGGGTAAGTTTTAAAAATTGCGAGAAAAATCCTGTTTCGATGAAAGAGGTAAGTTTATTGCATTTAGAAGAATTTAAACACGCCGAGTTGTGTGAGATTGTCGAAAAATTTGACGATGCACACGGAAATTTCATTACAGCACTCGCTTTGGGCTGCATGCTTGCTGAAGCATGCTACTTTTATTATGACATATTTGGTATAAAGTATGAAAGGATTATTTTTATAGCTTTTGGTTTGGTTTTTGCTGCAACGTCAATAGGCGAATGTCTCTTTTGTGCATATATACAAGACTATGTAAGTGGAATAATATTATAAATTATATTAGTTTAATATAGCTTTTTTATAGATATGATATGTATATATTATATTTTTCAATAAATGCATTTATTTTTCCGATTTATTAAACATTAAAAATATATAATTTTTAATTTAAGATTTTATATATTTAATAAAAAAAAATTAAATAATTATAGGTAATTAAATTATTGTTGGATCATCTCTATGTTCCTCCTGAAATTATGCACTATTTTTGCTACATTGTCTCTCTTAATAACAGTTTTACAAATTATATAGGTTTCTGTAAGCTTTTGTAAGCTCTCTTTATTTTTACGGTACAAAATATTAGAAATGAGAGAAAAATGTAAATATCTATTAATTTTTCTGGTACATGATATAATTTAATAAATTTGATTAAGTAAAATTAGTAAGTGCAAGTATTCTGATTTACCAATCTTTATTTTTTTCCTTACTTGAAATCATCTCAGTGCTCGAAAATTTTCGATAGAATTAACAAGTTCATCAAATTACAATTCTGATAATATGGAAATAAAATTACTTAAAATGTATTTTTATTTTTATGCTATTTAATGAGATCTGCTGAATAATATATACATAATATTGTATGAAAAGATTACGTATATATTACATAATTGACGAGAAATATAATGTTTTATGCATATAATAAATCATATCATAGTACAAATATATAAATATTATTATGATTTTAAGAGATTTATTATTAGAACATTCATTTTATATCTCTGTCCACATTTATTTATTTTTTCGTAATACCAGGCTATGAATCCTATACGTGAACTGTGCATTTTCAATTTATATCCTATGGAAAGAGAAGATTTGATCAAAGTAAGATTATATAATATATACTCCTTTTAATTTTTCCATTTTTATAAACTTTAAATAATAATAAACATTCTATTCTACAGGTCATAACTTTTATGAAGAGAATAAACGCAGACAATTTTGGATTACATTATTTTGGAACAGTCTTATATTCCAGAGAATTTGCATTAAAGGTATGTTATATATTGAATAATCTATGCAAGAGTTTGTAAGTTTACTATCAATTTTAAAAGATAATGGTTCAGTTATCATTAACACTTTAGCTTAAAATATTTATTAAGTAAGAAATATTATATTTATTAACTAAATATATTATTTTAAATATTTTTGAAAGCATTAATTTAAAATAAGCCAACAATTACACATAATTAAAGTTATCTTTAAACGCGCATAAATTCTTTATAAAAATTTTTAAAAAATAATTTTTTCTCAAAATATATAAGCAGATATCTACATCCAATGTTTCATTCTAGACGTATACCGAGGATGAACAAAATGAACTCATGTAATCAATTTTTATAAGAACTGAATCAATAAGTTATAAAATAATTTTGTCCTCAGAAATAAATTTGAAATTTTTGGTTTATTTATGAATAATTTAAAATTTTATTATGAAATCCTTACTTTGTAACATTTTATCACCAGATGCTGAACAGTGTGTGGAGTTACTTGTCCGCACTGAGAAAATTTAGAGATATGACTGAAGAAAATTACAGATCAACCATCTGCAACAAAACGATAAACATTATCGAAAGTATAACATAAAGTGTATACATAATCGTATATATTTGGGTATATATTTAAGGATCACAGTAGAAATAGTGGCATCGATAAAACTGATAGAAAATCACTGATGGTTTCGAATTTACGCAAATTTCTCTTACATTCATTAAATTTTACCTAAAAATTTTAGTATGTATACTATTTTTAATTTATCTTTATGATTTGGTAGTATTGCCATACAATATTGAAATTTTATTCGCTAACTCTCGCCATGATGGTTGCAGATATCGTTAATTCTTTTTACATTTATCTGTAACTTACAGTTAACCACAATATGTATAGATATCTGTCAATAGTTTTGTTTTCTATGTGGAAATAAATATCCTAATATCATATCAATTGTACGATATATGCTCATCGTACGATATAAACATATTATAAATATACAGATGTGTGCATAAAATTAATAAATTACCGTATATATTCGCGTATTGTGTGATCTGTCTATAAGCTGATCCCCACTTTACAATTTGAAAATCGGAAAATTATGTAACCCAAATATAAGCCGAGACCCAACGTTCTAGTGTTAGAGCAATATCATATTTATTGAAAAAGTTTATAATTTAAAATAGTTTCCGTTTCTCTACGTACGTAAAATCGCATTATATGTTTCTGTATAACACGATTTTACTAAGATGTTTATCCTGCATAAAATATCAAAGAAATATTAAAATGTTTTATCATTTCAAAATTTCAATAAAGATATTTAGCCAACTTTAAACGATAAAAAATCAGCAGCAAAACAATCAGTGATAATTTTGCAGCAATTGACAGGAGTGGAAAGTTCATAAGCGCATCGTCGTAAACGCAACTCTAATATACGAAATCAGCTGTAAAATAATCATCCCATATTTTCCAAATGATCAAAACTCTCTGTAAGTATACAAACTTTCGAACAACAGTATTGTTGAGAGCTATATTTCTATTTAGTTTTAACTGATGATACTGGCATTATCAACACCCATGTTTATTCGTTAAAGAAAAGATGGATTTACACATTCCTGATCTTATTTGTGAAGCAATCGGTAAGTTAATATTTTTGAATTTTTTGAAATATCAACATTCGCATTCGCAAGATAATATAATAAAGAGTAAATATTGCATTTCTAGAAATAAATATAGCATAAGAAGCACCTACAATAGGACGCGCTATTAGAGCAATGACCATGCAATCCGATCTCTTCCTATATTTTTAATGGTATTTGTGCAGGATTCAATATTCATCTATCTATAAATATGCTAATTTATATTCATTCATACAAATCCATACTTAAAAAACAATCAAAAATTATTATGATGATCATCATTGTTGAATAATTTTTAGCGGATGGCTCAAAGGCGCAAGAAGAGAGTGTCGTGATTAAGTTGGCGAATCTTTAGATCTTGCAAATACCTTTCTGATTTTTGATTGCTCCATGTATAAACTGACCCATTTCTGAAAAATATTTTCGGAAAATTCTTCGGATTGTATACGAGTTTCAGGTATATATCTTCTTCTATAAAGGTAGACGATTTAATTATTGTTAAATATTTTTAATTTCATCACAATAATTATATAACTCTTTATTAAATGAATTTGGTTTGAATAAAATCAAACGTAGGTAATGTAGCTAAGAACAAGATTCTAATATAACGGAAATATCTGTGAACGATAAGGTTATAAAAGAATAAACATTACGCTGTTTGGATAAATTACTGAATGGTCTATCCAACAGAAGAAACAATATTTATACAATGTTACTCTTCTATAGTTTCGAACATAAAATAAAAATTCAATATGATAAAATTAAATTTATTCACCATGCCATTTTTATATCTCATTGTATAGCTAATAGATGATTGCATTATAGAGATGACAGAATACTTACAGAAAATTTATTTTATATGTATCTAAAATAATAGGAGCATCAAATTCTTCCCACAGAGAAGCGTCAACAAATAACATCCTCGCTTAAACTGACAATATTCACGAACTATTTGGAGAGAGATTTTTAGGAAGAAATTTATTCAAATCCTCACAAGAATCGCCTGCAGACGAAGAGACAAAAGAATAACCATCTCTGAGATCTGAGACTAAAGTCGGATTCCCACTTGGGGGAAGTCTGCATCAAACGCAGAAAAGAGCTCGTTTCCATACCAACGGAACTTGATCTTACGACTATAAGTTAGAAACGTGGCTAGCTCCCAATATCTGCGCTTCTATCCACTGTTAGCTGCAGAGACTAGCCAAGCAGAGAATATAAATCGGTACTAAACGAATAATACAATGGCCGTGATTGGTGGTTGATGTATTCCTATTCTTATTGACTTTTGGCTGCTGCTGGCAGTTGTTTACGGTAAACACTTAATTGACTCATTAAATAGAAACGAATATTGGGTATATCGGTGTTTGCGACTCATCAGCCTGCGGCGGCTCAGCTCAAGAGGGAATTTGCCTTAAGTTGTCCAATATCTGTCATTTCGCAAATACTATCATCAGGAATACAGTATATGTTACTCTGTCGAAGGGGATAAGAGGGAAAATAGTCAATACAAGCAAAGATAAGGACCACAAAATGGAAAACAGAAACCTTACTTTAGAGAGTATGCTCACAAACTAAGTAAGGAAGCTTAACTATCAGAAAGAACAGAAAGCAGGAAAAGTGGTTGACTACCGTCAACAATGCAAGAGATGTTTCTCCAGGTAATTCTCTCGTGTTTCGCGTACGGCAGAAAAAGATGTTATACTAAAAACTGCCCCTTTCAGCATAAATCGTTTTTCTTTTCGCTTAGCGCACGCAAAATTTGAAGGTCTATTTATATCCGACATCTGACTCTATATCTATTTCCTTCTTATGAAACACTTGTTTTAGTTATATAAGAAGTTGTACTGTCCGTTATTTACTATACTTTAATCCAGTGTTTTCCAAACTGTGGGGCATGCCCCACTAGGCGGACGCGAGTCTATATCAAGAGGACATGTAAGAATTAACAAAAACATTATTTAAGAAACAACAAGCAAAAAATTAATTCAAATAGTGTTGAAAAAATGGATCGACAAAAGGGTTATGAATATGGTACATTTATCGAAAAGCTATAGCAGAAAATATCTGAATACATGTATTCAGATATTTTCTGCTATAGCTAAATATTATCCTAAAATTATGTATTTAACGCAATTGTGCCGAGTAATCTCCCTAAATAGTAAATATTTTAATCAGAAGACTGGGCGCAAATCTTTCCAATTATTCAGTTTAATCGTGATATCCAATATTTTCTAGAATAAACGCTTTAATAAATATGAATGATCCAGCATGGAAAAATTGATTAATAGGATACTCTTATATGAGAATACTTTGTTTGGTCAACAGATGAGGCCACTTTCCATTCAGGAAGAACACTAAGTGGCGGGGCGAAACAAGCCCTTCCACAGGCTGCTCACCCCTGCGAAGGGGTCAGCCGGATTGTGGAGGACGGGGATCGACGGCCGGGCCCGGACCCCATGATAAATAATTTCAAGGGGTGGGACCCGAGAGTCGAACCCGGGTCCTCCAGAGTGGAAAGCCGAAGCGTTTCCACGCGGCCAATCCGGCCGACCGATTATTATATTTATAATCGATCAACTTCTTGTAAGCTTCCTGTCAATTCAAGTCAGCATTGTGGAAGCTAAAAATGAACACATCCGTTCTGAATGAAAACAGGGATGAGGTATATGACTGGGATGGATTGTTTACAGCACTCTCTACTGAAAAAAAAAATCGCTGGCTACTCGCATATACCAAGAAGGCAGACTTAACAATTATGAACTGAGTAAGTAGATAAAACGCTTTAATATTATTTTTTTAAATTTTGAACATTAGTAATTATGAGTATGATATTTATAGATTTATATTTTAAATCTCTAATATGCTAACACAGACTGTTTAGAAACTCACTATGCACATATAAGCGGATAGGTATATAAATCTGTTAACAGACATGTTTCAATATAGAATATAGAAGATAAACATGAATGACAATTATAAACAACGTCGAAAGTGACCCCTGTTAAGCATCAATACAGGCTTGGATCATTCTTTTGTTTCTAAACACCGCTATCAGTTGCTCGCTCGAATAATATAAAAACAATGATTACAAAAGTGCACTGTGATTTTCTGACACCCTGTATAACTATACATTAACCATTATATATATATATATATTCCCATCGAGGATAAGAATGAAACATATTTGCCTAAACGTGATTTTTTTAAGATTAAACTCAGAAAAGATTTCATACCGAGAGATTGCCAGCGATATTTCATGAAATATAATTTATAATATATGTAACAATTACGATATCGAAATATACAAATTCTTTCGATTGTTACAGTTACAAACAAGTAACAGAATCAGTAGGAAAAACATAGATATACAATTTACAAATTATTACATATAAATTTAATTATATTGTTTTAAAAATAACCCTTTTTGAAATATATCATACACAACAGACCTGTACGTACAGACTTCGAAACTACGGATTCGTACAACTCGACAAGAAAAGTTGTTAAAATTATCGTGGAAACGAAATGAACATCGTTTGGTTCTTATTAAACATCTATAGACTTGGTTGGAACAGTTTTTAATTTTATTACAATGGTAGAAAGAAGTAGGCATTTTCAAATCAAACATCTTTACATACCATCTGCATAATATTTTATATAGAAATATTATGCAAATTTTGATGTCACTCTCTCTATTTATGCAATTTATTGTGGAAGTAATATTTATCTGTATAAAAGGAATAAAACGCTTCGCCTAGTAACATAACTCATCGTAACATACTCTGAGTGCTTTGACAGATTATCTCTTAATTATTCGTGTAGTTATGACTGTATAATGCTGCATTTTGCCTAAATGAATAATAATTTGTAAATAATAATTTCATACTTTCCTATAAATGCTGAAAATCACTTTCAGACAAAAATGGTTGAATATCTGTCATTAAGCCTACCTAACACTGCTGCTTAGATAAAATGAATGGAATCGTCCAAAGCTCTGCAGATTCGAATTCGTGCCTGAACCGATTAATTTCATTGATTTGTAAGTATTGTAAGGAAACGTAACATCTTCTATCTAGGTGGATACATTTTTTGGAACCAACTGTAGAATGATAATATACACTTTTCATTTTGCAACTGTACATCATATCACATATAAAAAGCTTATTGTACACATTTTATACATTGCATATCTTTTTTACATTTTTGCACAATTGTACAACTGTACAGGTGCACGCTACTGTTCATATTTGTTAACTTTTATCAATTTAATTTCTTATAGATTTGGTAGAATTTTGTATAATTTTCCATCTATTGAACACATTAAGTTCAATTGTCTCATTTTCCATTTCGAACAATGGTCCATCTACTTAGCATATTTTGTTAAATTTTACACATTTTGAATAGGTTTGTACAGTATAATTATATGAAATTGTGCATCGTTTCTTCATTTGTACATATTTTACATCAATTTTGAACAATTATATATTCAATATGCACATATCGTATAACTCTGCATCTTTACTCATTTTGTACATATTTTGTGAAATTGTACTCATTTTGCATGTGGTTTGTATAACAGTACTACCAATTGTGATCATTTTAGATAGGTGTACATTTGTGTGCTACTCTGCTTATTTATACACACATTCTGCATACAATATGCACAACTGTATATTTTGTTGTACGTATTTTGCACGTCAAATGCATACAATTTAATAAAATATGTACAACATGTATAAAGCTATAGTTTTACAAATATATACAAAGTGTGTACAAATGAACAAAATGTATACAGTAGGTGTACAGATGTACATTTCTACAAAATGCTGACAATTAGTGTACAGTTATACAAACTATACGAAAAATGCATACAATTTATGAAAATAGGTAGAAGAGAGGTATATATGTACAGTTGAAAAAATAAATGTAAAATTTGAAGAAATCAACAAAATGTACACAACAAATGTGCAGTTGTACAAAATCATGTAAAACATGTACAATGTAATAAAATATGCACAACAGGTATATAGTTATACAAAATGTAAACAGCCTACACTTGTACAAAATGTATGCAGAATATATACAACACATGTACACATATACATTTGTACAAATTTCGATTAATTGGTAATATAGATTATACAAACCATATCCGAAACATATACAACTGAACAAAATGTATGTAAAATGACTACAATTAACCATTTGGTACAATTGTACACTTATATGAACATTTTGTTCATTTGTACAGATTTCGTATATATTTTCAGCAATTCTACACCCAATGGTCACATTTGTACAACTGTACACCTGTATTCCTATTGTACACATTTTGTTTAAATACATATATAACTAGATTTTACACAACAGGGATATTTTCTATAACCATACAAATCTGCACTTAGTGCATATGCATACAACTGTACATATTTTATACAACATACAATATTTAAAAGGAGCATTGTTGCACAGATGCGCAACTAAATAAAAACTAATTCATTACAAAAATAAAACAAATATACATGTACAATGCTTGTATAAATTATATATAAACTTTGTACATAGTTTGTACAACTGCAGAGCTGTACAACATTTGCTATAGAAATATAAAAAAAACTGTCTTCTGCAAGGTAGACTGTGTTGCGCTATAAAAATATATCTAGTGGGATAAAAATGCATTTACATTCACATTTACATTAACAAATGGTAGATATTGTGTTTTTTACAACTGCATATTGTACAATAGTTTCTTTTAAATAGTTAACTAATAAAAAATATAAAAAATTAAAAGACGAAATGAACCGCCGGCCTTTCAACAAATCATGTTTTCTCCCGCCGTGACGTCATTCTTTAGCTTCTTCAACAGAGACTTCTCGAAGAATTTTCTGAACTCACCCATAAATATACAGTGTTATCTTACCACCCATACCAATCTTTTTTTGGGGGAAACCGATGAAATAGGAAGTAGGAAGAAAAATTTTTATAATCAAAGTACATCTGAAGATTCAAATGATCAGGATAAAAATTTTGTAGGCCCAATAGAAATAGGGGCACAATGGAGTCAACTTTGAAATCTCCAATGAAAACCTGTGCCGATTCAGGCATAATTGAATAAAACTATAAAAAGCAAGTAACTTTTGTTTAGAAAGTTGCCTACTTTTTAAGGTTTCACCTCCATATAGTTTTCACCATCCTTAGTATATCACCTACGGATTGTGAGATATCACAAAAAAAGATGCCGCCTCATAGAGTTATTCTCGCCGATTGATTTATTCAAGCAATAAGAAGACGAAGAATTTGACAAAGGGCATCTGAGTACATCCGTGGCGTTCACAAAGGACTGAAACAAACATCCTTGGCTAAAACAAGTTGGGAAACCCTAGTTCTTGAGTATGGAGAAAAACTTGTCGCATCTGCGATTCGAATACTACCATCGATTACACTAATTGGCCTTAAATTTGAATAATACTGCACTTTGCTGCTTCAAGAGTATACCACAGTGTACACAGACGCCCCCCTGTCAGATTCTTCTTGTTTTTTTTTTTTTTGCTTGAATAACTAAATCGGCAGTACATATGGCAGCATTGTTTTATTGTGATATCTCATATTCCGTATGTACTATTAAAACCTTCCAAAACAAATTGTTTTTCCACAAATCTTTCCACATCGGCATACGTTTTCATTGGAGATTTCAAAGTTGTTCCCTTGTGCCCTGCTTCCGTTGGGCCCACAAAATTTTAATCATGAGCATTCGATTCTACGGATAGATTTCGGTTACCAAAATTTTTCCCTCTACTTTCTATCTCATCGTATTTCCAAGAAAAAAGTGTGGTACGAGTGGTAAGATACACTTTGTATATCTAAATTATACATTTAATACACGCAAAAACAGTTTATTCATCTTCATATACATCGAATCAGCAAAAAATATTCATCCTTTTTGATCCTGCAATAAGATTTTATGATTCTAATAAACTTTAAGATTCTTTTATATGTGTGATTCTTTTATATCTTCATTTTTATATGTGTGAAGTTAGTAACTTTTAGCACTAAGAGGCATCCTGATGTAGAAGCTTGGGTGTAAGGTATAAATCATAGTTGATGTAAATAAATAAATATATAAAATAAAATAATTATTCCATATATTGAATTTTCACAAAATATAAAGATAAAATTCACTATATACGTTTAGACCAGGGCTGTCCAATTATAATGACCCCGAGGGCCGCAACCGTGGTTATTAGGATACGGAAGGCCGCAGCTACAAAAAAAGAGAGGAGGGGTTGATACCCCTCCCCTCTTTTTGTAGCTGCAGTCTACGCAAAATATATAAACGCTTTTTCAAAACAAATTTTATTAATTCAGAGATCTTTTAAAGATATGTATTGCTGATTTAATATATTAATTTATATTAATTAAAATAGTATCATCAATATTGTTATCCTTCTCACCACTAAATGTAGCAATATTTAACAATTCTTCCATAGTTACGCGTTGAAGGATTTACCGTTACAGTAACCACGACCGGGCAGAAAAACTATTATAAAAGTGAGATGTGATTGATAGCTTGTTGATCATTAAATAATTATACTAATAAATGAGAAAAATTAATTAATTGAGTTAATATAATTCGATTTTAGGATTCTTTTTATTAATCTCTTAAAAAAGTAATAAATAAAAGTGAAAAAAACCTTAAAAAGTAATATTATA